>JAODAL010006770.1:0-130580 GCA_025379985.1 Phyllomedusa bahiana
GAAAGTCGTGTATCCTTCTTGCTGCAAAATACCATCTAACATGAAAGCAGCTTAAAAGCCTATACATTGAACCCCAGGTTTAGTAAAAACACTTATGTGTATTAATGAATGAAAAGGAATTGTGCATCCTGGTTATATTTTTAAACTTTGCATTAAATATTGGAAAAAGAAAAACGTGAAAAAGTAAAGTGGTTCGGCGTATGTTGAACATTGGGGACCTATTTTACCTAGTATAGGGCCCTAAACCCACCTACCCTACAGGCACTTTTAACTACTTACTGGGGTCCTAAATTCCTACCTTTTTGGGGGAAGGCTTATAATCTACCTATAAAAGGGACCAGATACCTAAAAATTTGTGGGACCTAAAAAAAGTATAAGCTCCCCACAAAATGGTCAAATTACTGCGACGATTGTCACCCTTGGGGGGCGCTTTAATTATATAAAACGGCCCCACGAGCTGACAATCAGTCGCATTTTATATAATACGGGTTACCCCGTAAATTCCCCAAAATGAAATAATACCCACTATGTAGGGGATGTTTTTTTTCTTTTTTTAAGTGCATGTTTTTTTTAAAACCTAAAAACCCCCCCATAACCATGCCCCTGATAGCCCCACCCCCACTGGGCGTGGAAAATTGTCTTGCATAAAACGGGCCCCCGGGGGAAAAAAAAGTTTTGGGGACCACGGGGTTACACAATGCATTAGGCTTTTTAAAATGATTGTTCCCCTGTAGCAATTACCATAGAGGCTAAATGTTAAAGTAAAAAAAAAAAGTTTAAAAGTAAATAAAATTGAAAGTTCAAAAATATAAAAAAATAAAAAAGTTACACATTTTTGGTATTGCTGTGTCCGAAAAAGTCCGATCTATTAAAATATAACATAATTTGTGCCATGAACACTTTAGAAGAAAAAAATAATTCCAGCTGCCAAAATTGCGATTTTTTTTTTTTTTTTTTTATGTCCCCTAAACATTGGAATAAAATTGATCCAAAAAGTCGCAATTATTCCAAGTTGGTGCCAATAAAAAGTACACTTCAGCCTGCAAAAAATTCACCCTCAAGTCTGTAGGCATTAGTTATTCAACAAACAGTTATCGGTCATGCAGAACATTTGCGGCCGTGGCAAATATTTTAAAATAGGAAAAGTGTTAGCTTTTTATGCGTACCAAAACGTAAAGAAAATCGGTACATGTTTAGTATTTGACCGGATTTGTATCAACCTTTCACATCAACAAGAACACATAATTTATACTGGAGATAACCGGGCGTACAAAAAATATCGCAAGCTGTAATCAGGCGCAGAGTAGTTTTTTTTTTTTTTTTTAACATTTCCACACTTATGAATGGTATACGTAAAATCTATCATTAGAAAGTTCATCTGGTCTCCGGTCAATAATATCAAAGCCCTCATCCATGTCAATGTATCGCTGAAACAAATAAAGTTAGTGCTCTTGGAAGGGCGAGGATGAAAAATGAACAAGTCAACCAAAAAAAAGGGTGTTAAAGGAATGCTTCTCCTAGAAAACCTCAGCCAAGAATCCTAGATTGGTCTTTCCTAGGCTTTTCACATAATAGTTCTTTATAGTTCGACATGTGCACCACTGCGCAGTCAATCACTTGTCTGAGCAGTCAGACACCATTCCACTGTCATCACTGTTCAGCATGCAAATGACTTGTAAGCCATGATGTTATTGGAAGGGCACATAACCATTGAGGTAATTGATTTTCGGCAATGCCACAGGAAAACAAAGACCACTGGAGTGTCAGTGCTGGATTAAAAAGGTGAGTATATGTTTTTGTTTAATTTGGGGGCTATTTGTAACTTGTTTTGAGTCAAAGCACCTTTGGGGTGCTTTCACACAGCACAGTTATCTAAACTGTTTGGAAAGTGAGTAATCAATTAGTGTGTTTGTAATCCACAAGACTTGTGCTGTGTGAAAGCTCCTACAGGTGTATGTTTCACAACGGACGTTTTTGGAATCCGTTTTGAAATCCGAACAATATATGATTAGAGCTAAGAGGTTAATAAATACTATCAACAAATATTCTGCTGTTCTAATTTTGCTTCCTTTCACAGCTAGAGCAGTTCCTATTGTCCGTACCTTTGTAGGTAAACCCAGCTTCGCTAGGTTGTACCGACCATCTCTCTCTGTTCTCTAACAGGCTCTTCAGGCCCAGGTTTGATGTAAGAGTCACTTCACTTGCTATTTAAGTTATCAGCACTACAGGAGCTTGTTATATGTTTTAATACTGATAAAGCTTTAACCCTTTAAATGCTCTGTACGCCTTCGTTTCTTGCTGGGGGTTTTTATTCTACACCCCACGAACGATCACCAAACTCCTCTCTAACTAAGGCTCTGCTGAGGGAATAGCAGGAGCAGATATGCCAATCACTGCTGTATCTATGTCCTCGCTACCCACTCTCCTAAACAGGAAGTGTATTAGCACATGTAGCTGGCTGTGCAAAGCGAAGGTAGAGGCTGGTGGTGAACACTACATAAGGTGAGCTAACAGCCCTACTTAATGGCCTACAACTAAAAGTCTCACAGGTATAAATAAAGGGGGGGAACCCTTTTAACACCTCCCTTAAACATTGGATCTTATGCTATATGTCACTAGCGGGAAGTTCTTTTCCCAGGCAATTGGACGTATGGGTATGATCCTGGCATCCGTGCGGTAGCCTGAGACAAGCAAAGCCCCGCACTATTGCGCGCGACTTGGACCATCGGTATGTAGTACCGCTGGCCTTCATGCGCATCACCCACGGCCCGGAGAGAGAGCTACCGCCCATCGCTTGGCGAGCAATTAAGATCGTTGGAGCTAATCGCCATGCAGGAGGAGTGAGCCTGTGCCCACAACGATCTATCCTCACCATACGGCCCCTGGAAGTGAAAAACACTTACCCCAGGTCGTCTGGGAACGTCACCGATACTCACATTGCATTGTGAGCATGGTGCATTGCGAAAATTTCCATGAAACCTGTAACACACATTCAAACACTAAGCTGTGTCTAACAACTCCTATGTATGAGCTATTAAACGATCGTATCATAACAATTCCCCTCTGAGGAAACTGTGAAAAAATGATTAAAAAATTAAGAAAAGCGAATAAAAGTAAAACACAAACACAAAAAATAAAATAAAAACACGTACTCGCCCTTTTTCCCTTTACAAACAGATCAAAATAACTACAAGTGACAAATATTTTGTATCGCGTGATATGCGTAACAACTGCCCTAATAAAGTATTCACTTTCTAATTGACCCGCACGTTGAAAGCGCTTGAGTAAAAAAAAAAAACTCGATCAAAGCAAAAAACCCATGATAAAATCGCCAAAGTGTGTACCAATTACGAAACGTCATTAGTCAATCCACGCATAAACAAAAGTACCACTTACACTCGTCTGCATATATGGAAAAACAATAAAAACAGTTATGTGCTCATTTCTTGAGAAGACTGTGAGTTCATCTACAAAGTATTGTTTTACACAACAAAAACTCTTTGTTTTTTTTTTTTTTTTTAAGCGCCTTCAACTCATAAAAGAAAAAAACTATACTAACTTGGATATCACCATTAATCCGTCATAGCACCCACAAGAGTAAAAGGAACTTGTCACGGATACACTGCTTGGTCGAGCGCTGATCCAAAATAAAAAAAAACGTCTACTAGGATTTCCTGTATTTTCTTCACCCTGCCTTCCAAAAAATGGAATTAAAACAGAAAAAATCTTGTGTCCCCCCTAAAAATGATACCAAGAAAAATGTCAACGCATCCCACAAATACAAGCCCCTACACAGCTCCGTACACAAAAAATAAAAAAAGTTATGGATGGCTCTCAGACTATGTCGATGCAAAAGCAATGGTTTTTCCTATTTGAACAAAGGTTTTCTTAATGTGTCAAAAAGCAGTAAGACGTTCATCCAGTCATCGACCGCCGAGTCGGTAAAGAGAGCTCGTTCATATTATACTGACCACACGGTGACGCCGACTTGTAAACAAATATACTACAACAACATCAAAAGCTACTAGGGACATTACTGTGCAACTACTTATGTTCAAAATGCACACCACAGAAACCTTACATAAAGAAGTGGATAAAATCACAGCATCAATGAACCGCCATAATGGTACCACAATAAAAACGTCACGCTCATTCCACAAAAAAACAAGCCCCATAATCAGCCCGGTATACAGAAAAATGAAGCTTGGTGGTTGAAGCTAAATTAGCGCACTAGGCCACTATGGAATAATCTCTGAAACATCAGAATCTGGGGAATAATATAATTGCCATTTCCCTGATCAACATCTACCGTGTTCTTGTGAATAATGGATAACAAATTAAAAAATCTCGTGATCCAAAAAAAGGAAATATTTGATATTTCACCTCCACTTTGCCTTTAATTCCTGTGAATACACCTAATGGGTTTAAATACATTTCCTAAATGCTGTTTTGGATCTTTAAGGGGTGGTAAGTTTCTTAGATGGAGTCATTTATTGGGGTATCTAACATACAGGCCAATCATATGTCACATCATAACTAGTACTCTCCCTAAAAAAATGTAATTGTAAATGTTCTTTGAAAATTACTACTAAATTTCTAAGCCCCCTAATGTCATAAAAAAAAAAAAACTCACAGACGTCATCAAAAAAAATTGCTTGCCCAACTTACGCTATGGACATATGTTCTCGTGCTAGTTATAAACTATTTGAGTGGAATAACTTTCTGTCATACACGCAGAACTTTGCAAAGTTTGCAAAATGGAAAATTTGTTTTAAAATTTCCAAATATCTTGAATATTTTTTTCCACAAATAAAAACAAGTAGTTTTGAGGACCAAAATGTCTTACTATCTTAAAGCACCAATTGAGTAAGTGATTCAGTTGGATTCGCTGGACCAAATCCGCAAGCGTGATGATAGTTAAGCCACACCAGGGAGCGGAGTCTAAGTACCCCCGTATTCACCAGAGACCTACCGACAACAAGCGGGATCTGGACTTAGCTGCGCGTGAGGCTACCCGGTCCTCCTACCCCCGTCACTTGCTTGATCGATGGCCACCGGGGTACTGCGTGGAACAGACATCGTAAATCCAGAGGCGTTAGTCATGTGGACCAGGTGCAAAAAGGAGTCCAGGGTCATTAGGCCCAGAGGTTCGTGGCTCAGATACGGGCAGACGGTCAGGGCAGGACGGCAAACAGGCAAGGTCCAGGAAACGTAGCGGAGACGGACTGGTACACGGAAATCCAATATGGAGACTACAACATCACCAATGACAACGGAACAACAGGCACACCAACAGACTGGCAAGGCGTGTTGAGGGGTGTATTCCTATAACACCAGCGACCGGTACTAGACCACTACGGGACACAGAGCCTCTATTATAAATACAGATCAGTCGTCCGCAACGCTCGGCCGCCTTAAGATAACGGACGGACCGGCTCGGCGTTCACAGAGCGTGGAGTCGTAAGGAAGCCTGGCGCACCGGCCAGAATGGGGATCTGGTTCGCTGGATTGATCAGTGCCCCTCAACCCCCATGACATTACCCCCCCCGACAGCGCCCCCCCCTAGGTCTTCCCCTCTTTTTTCGGAAACCTGGAGAGGGAAGGTCCAGTAGACAGTTTTGGCCGTCATTCACAGGAACGCTCTTCTGTCCCGAACCCTTCAGTCAATAAGAAAGAACCGCTTCCCCTGACTGTCTTCTCCCTCCCAGACAACTCCTTGACCTCAAAGATGTTTTCAGAGTTGCGCCAACGGAGACAGAGAGAGACAGATCCACGAGGAGAAGCGATTCAGCAACCACAGGCTTAGGAGAGAGATCATGAACAGCCTTTCTGGTCAACACGAAGAGTTTGAGGCAAGCCCGGAGCCTTATAAACATCGGTTAAGTCTGCCGGAGTACCACTAAAACACGACCCAGACATGCTAGGATAGGGCCTCTCCACTAGTATCTTGTACACTTTTGAAGCGTGATGTACTGTGTTCAATAGGCCAAACCTATCGACCCCGGACTTAAATATGGAGCGGATGGTCGTCACGAGTACCCTGTCGGCCTGGACTTGAGGTGCGAGTTGATAGGCCTCGTATAAGGGCCTTGTCGTGTGACTTGCCAGAGTGTCTTGATGATCCCGTGCACTTGGGTCACCACAGGCAGGACAACGTCTACATGAAGTCGGCAAGGAGAGTGGGTTTGGTGATGTAGCCCAAACACAATAAAAAAGAGGGTAAGGGCTCCAGCGGACTCAGAGTCTAAGGAATTATAGGAAAATTCCGCCAGGACGGGAGAGGACGGTCAAATCACTTTTATCCTGGCGGTGCGGGCTACACAAATATCGCTTGATAAGTCACCTCAAACTGGAGTGAGTGATCCTCGTCCACCTGTCCGTGGGTGGTTTGGGGATGGTAATGCAGAACAAAAGTCCCAGCTGAAACCTGCAACTTGAGCACACAGGGCCCACCCATAGAATTCTCGATCACAAACTGACCTTCCTATCAGAGATGCATGTGCAAAGGGAGCCCAGTGTAGTCGAAATGATGTGTGGAAGACGCAGTGCTCGAGCCCAGGCTGTGGTGAAGAGGGCAGCACACCCGTGCCAGAGATAAGAGAACAGAAGTTAACCATCTTAGAAACTCTTAGTCGGCCACGTACCGCAGATGATCTCCTCCGTGTTTCCTGAGGAGGCCGGGAGTTTCAGTAACAAAATCCTATCGCAGATAATGCGAGCTCAAGGTAGCTTTCTGTGCAGCAGAAGAGGTGCCGGAGCAGACCCGTGAGTGGTGGAGCCGAGGACCTTTTCAGTTACGGGCACCAGGAGGCACAGTCGCCAGGACAAAGTCCTCTAACAACTGAGCGAGAGTGGGCCACCAATAGTATTGAAGGGAGATTAGGTTCATGACGAGCTTAACACGGACTCAGGTCCCGCATTCACTATGCATGGCCCTCCAACGAGTCAGGATACCGGCGGCAGCCTATGACGCAGCGAACGTACATTGGTCTTCCAGGGGGCAGATGTGAAGGTCCACAGGGACCCAGGCCGTGAGAGAAGCCACGTCAGGAGGAATTATATCTGCAGAGGCAGGTGCTCCCAAGCCCACTGTGTCAGCGGATCTATAGAGCGGCATCTGCTCAGAATGTTCTTTGTCCCGCATGGCCGAAAGTGAAGACCAAAACATACAAACCTGGCAAAACAAAGAGTGAACCAGCCCAAGCTTTGCTCGACGGAGTTCAGTGTTGGCACAGACTGAGCAGGAGCAGAAGATCTTGTTGAATCGGTGAATATATATCGTGCGTGGTGGTGCACAGAATCTCCCTCCAGCAAGTGCCAGGCCAATTCTTCTAGGAGCCAAACTAACACCAGTAAGTTCCACGATCAACTCCGAGAGTATAATTTTTTTTATGGCTTGGGGTGAAAGTTTTGGGAGAAGAAGCCGCAAGTACGTATGTTTCCAAGTGAGGACTTCCTGAAGGAGAACCGCACCTGCGCCTACTTGAGGAGGCCGTCCACCTCAAGGATAAAGGGGCGCTGCGGGTACCGGGCGAGACAAGAACTGGAGGTCAGAATCCGAGAATTGCAGATTTGAGGCGATCAATCCGAGAATCTCACGTAAAATAAGGCTAGACTCATGTTACATATTCACGCTTTCTTTAGCCTCAGGTGCCACTGATTAGGTTGCCATTTTTCTTCTTAAGGGCTGCCCAACAGCCGAGGTCCACAAAGCATGGAAAAAATGAGGTGGATGAATTGTCCTGTAATAATTCGTCGAACCCCAAAAAATCGTTGGATGGGAGCGGAGAGCCCCTGGTCCGAGGCCATTGTAGTACAACTGGCACGGACCAATTTTTTAGAGGGATCCATTTGGGAGGATTTATGAATTCATCCAGATTCATTTTGGATAACTGAAATGTCATACACTTTGTTTTTTTAGTCCTTTTATTTTTTTTTATACAGTTATAGTTAGTAATAGGGTTAGTGGTTAGTTTCATGGTACGTGATGGGAAAAACGCCCTATAGGGCGATTCTGTCCATTATTTTGATAGTATCTGCCATAGATGTCGGATCTCAAGTTCTGTATTGGTTTAGATAGGATTAGGTTTTTTTGTCTTTCACATTTAATTTGTGTATTTATCTAAACGAGCTAAGTTTTATGCTGCTTTGTGATCATCCTAGTGTGATTTATGCTAATGAGCCTTGCTTGATTTTCGATGTTTGTAATATTTCTTTTGAGTATATCCGGTGGTATATATATATTTAAATATTTCTAGGAGTCCATGTACCCCCCCTTCAGTATCCTGCAAGAGGAGTTTTCAGTTGTTGTTTTGCGATCCATTTGGAGGCCCCTGATCCGACAGACGATGTAGCCCAAGAAGGGCAACGAGGTGCGTGTCAACAGGCGATTCTCCAGACACTATGCATACATAACTGGTGGTCACGAGACGTTTGAGTAACCTGGCGGACTGGTAGCTGGCGTAGATTTCCAGGCGTTAGGGGAGAAGATTAAGGATATCATCAAGTAGACAATCACAGCAGCTGGACTAGTACATCGAGGTCTCGAAGATTTTCATTGACAAAGTTCCTGGAAACACACACCGCCGATGAGCATTGACAGAGGCCAAACGGCATGAGACGAGATATTCAAAATGGCCAACTCTAGTAATTACAAGGGGCTGTCTTCCACTCCGACACCTTCAGCTAATACGAATCAGGAGTTATAATGCTCCCCTTAAGATCCACTTTTACAAGCAATTTTTCGTGCCACGCAGGCGACCGACACAGCTCCGAGAATCAGAGGCAGGGGTATCGATCTCGCTTAATAGTAATTATGTTGCTTCTAAGGGGTCCCGATAATCGAATAGCATGGTCGGAGGGACCGTCCTTCGTTTCTCAACAAAAGAAGAATCCAACCCCCGCGGGCTAGGAACACTTGCGAGTATGGAAAGCCCTTTACGCGAGAAATCTCCTGGATATACTCGGACATAGCTAGTCCTGAGGGCCAGAGAGAAGGTAAGACTCACCTCAGCGGAGTAGACCCGGTATTAGTCAAAGTGTGTCACATGCTATGTGGGACCAATCGACAATTGGCCGGGGATGCGGATACCCAGAGTTTCTGGCCTGTTTATTTCTCGGAAAAAACATCCTGCAAGGTCACACTGTTACCGGAGTATGGGAAGACCCGACAGGGGCTTCGTAAACTTGACAGAAAGCGGGCCCGTATGAGCAGGACAGGAGGCATCGTGAGTGCACGAGGTGCCACGCAACGGAAGATTTTCGCTACGTGTGTCGCGCGTGTATCCAGGTCCGACGCATGGAGTTGTAGCCTATGGAAGTGCCCAGAGGATTATTCCCGAAGAGAAGTGAGGCATAACAATCGAGCGTGATTTCACAACGTCTCCTTGTGTAGGGCGCCCAACGGCAACACGTGACGGAGGAGCTCTGCAGAACCGAATATGACTGTCCTTTAGGCATTGCGCACACTGGACGGAACGGAGATCTGAACATCGGTCGCTTCAGGGGGTCACCTGGTAGCCCAAAATCAGAGCAGACACCAGAGCTTGGCTGATAAAGTTTTCCGGCTGATCCCCTCGAATCCAGAAAGGGGCCGTGAGCGCTTTGGAAGTATTGCTGGTCCGGGAAGCGCGAAATACTCTCACAGAGTACTTGATATGTCAGAGAGATGAGAATGGAGTCAGACGTGGCGTAGACACCGCAGCTGACACCTAGGGATGCCTCTCTGCGAGCCCTACGGGTGCTGAGAGTTTCCTCAGGAGACCCCGCGTACACAGACTAAGTCCCCAATGAAGTGGGCCCGTACCCACCCACAGTAGAATCATAGCTGCCTCAAACGACCTGCGACCAGCTTCTTCCTGGGTCAGGTGGGGCTTCCTCGACCTGCATTGGTTCATCCTCAGGAAACCATTGGCGGAGAAATTGGATGGTCCTTTTGGAATACGGAGGCCAGACGAGGTAGCCGGCGTGATCGGGTGACCTTCCTCCGTTGAAGGCGGAGCTTCCGTTGTCTCATCGGGCAAAGCGAATGTCGATTCGGTGGCCAACCGAAATCAGTTCATCCAGGAAGGATGGAACGATACCCGGCCTGGGCTACCCTCATCTTATAATGTCGCCCCGAGAGGCCTTGCCAAAAGTTGCCACCAACCCTCAATGTTCATTTCCAGTTCTGACGGTGAGGTACCGGGAACTCGCACTAGTGCCCCCACAGTGGAAATCGCCCTTTGACGGAGACGCAGCAAGGCTGTGGCAGCCAGATGGAGGTGCAGCCAGGCTAACTCCTCGAAGACCGTGCGGACCCCCTGCAGAGTAAGGCTTCTGCAGATTAGCCTGTCACGGATCTCCTCTGGCTTCCCATAGCGGCGTGGCCCAGCGCATAGCTTCGCCCGTTCGTGAGGCTAAGTATGCGACGCCTTACCTTACGCCCCATCAGTAGGGAAATTTGATGCCCCAACATCCCAAGGTGGATGGAACATTGACTGATGAAGCCTCTGCATTTCTTAGGGTCCCCATCATAGCGAGAGGGGAGCGGCAGGTGCAGAGCAGGTCCCGTTACACACAGGAGTCGGGTAGCAGCGATGGCTGCAGAGCCACCTGGTGCACGGAGTGGCGATGAGCAGCTGCAGGCGGAGGTAGACGAGCCGTGAGGTTCGATGTAAACATGGCCGCAAGCTGGTCAATACGCTGCTCTACTGCAGCGAGCGTGCCTGTGTTCCGTGACTCCGTGAGGTTCATGGCAACAGGTACCCTGGCGGAATCCATGGCCATCGTCTGTAACTGTTCTAGGGTTCGGTGGAGATCTCTGAGCTGGAACTACCGCATAGCGATCTGCGAGATAGTTAAGCCACGCCAGGAGCGGAGATCTTCAAGTAGCCCCCTCGATATTCAACCAGGCAGCCAGCTGCAAAGCGGATCAACTTGCTGCCGCGTGAGGCTACCCGGTCGCTACCCCTGACGTGACTGCGATGGCTGCCGGGGTACTGCTTGGTACAGAATCGTAATCCAGAGGCGTAGTCGGGGACAGGCAAAAGGTCAGGGCAGGCGGCAGAGGTTCGTGGTCAGAGACGGGCAGACGGTCAGGGCAGGCGGCAAACAGGCAAGGTCAGGAAACGTAGCAGAGCGGACTGGTACACGGGTAATCAATATGGAGACTCAGACACACTAATGACACGGAACGCACACCAACAGACTGGCAAGGAATGTTGGGGGCGTATTCCTTATATAGAACCAGCGCCCGGTAATAGACCAATTACCGGGACACTGGCCCTTTAAATCCAGACCAATCGTCGCGCGCGCCTTAGGACATGGGCACACGCGCGGCGGCCGGGACGCACCGGCTCGGCGTTCACAGGAGCGTGGAGTGGTAAGGAAGCCGGCGCCTTGCAAGCAGGGGGATGGTCGCGGGCAGCCGCGGCACCCGCGCCGGACCCCGGCAGGGGGGGCGGCCGCGGGGAGCGGCAGTGCCCGCGACCCCCATGACAACAATGTGTCACGAGAAAACAATCTCTGAATCACATGGATAGGTTAAAGTGTCAAAAAGTTATTCTCACATAAAGTGACACATGCCAGATTTAAATACTGGGGCTCTGTTAGAGAGGCCAATACTGGCTCCGGCGGTAAGGGGTTAAAAAGATTCCTCAAAAGAGAAGGTAGTTACTGTACATTAGAATAAGCCTAGACATGTGTTTTCCTTGAACAACCAATTCCCTGTAACCTGATTATATAAAAAAAATCAATCTAGCTTTAAAATTTACTTTTGGAGAAAAATAAAATATAGAGCACATAGTCAACAACTGATCTGATCATCCTTATCAGCATGTAAATTACATTGAAAGCACAAACAATATGACATAGTAATTTGACTATTCATATTTTCGGAGTTCAGATGAACCCTGAAAATAAGTCCCCAGTTGTAGGGTATATAAATAGAGAACACTTTTAAGTCCATTTTTTTGTTGACTTGTTTTTCACGATGTCACTCATGACATGTTTTCAGGTACAAAGCCACAAAGACATTGATGCTCCTAATTGTTTGTTTAAGTTTGGGTTCACGGGAATGACTTTGTAAAAGAGGTGTAAAAGTTCAGCTCTCACCAGTGCTTCTTTCAAGCCAGAACAAACAACTTTTTCTAGTGCTCTAGCCTTGGCACATTTCTTCCGAATCACTGCTAGTCATGGGCAATTTACACCAGAGATCTAATCTAGAGGTGTAGAATAAAGTTGCACTTTTAGGTGTATTTCAGTTGTAATTAGTTTTTGATGTCTTCTAACATTTAGGGGTGCTTTTTGGTGTGTTTTTATGCAGAAATGCACAGCACTTAATGCTGTGTATTTCTGCAAAAAATGCACCAAAAATGCTCTGTGTGAAAGCAGCGTTAAGATGATTTCACACAGCGCAGTTTTGGTTCAGATTTAACTGCACTCCAATTAAACTGCCTTTATTACCAGCAAGCTTTTTTCACTTATCTAAACTGTTTGGGTGCTTTCACACAGCGCAGGTTTGTAGCAGTTTTGGGTATGTTCGCACGGCTTATTTTGGGGCGCATTTCGCCATGTATTGCGAGCGTACTGCGCTCTAATACGAGCGAAATTCGCCCCAATCATTACGGTAATCCACAGTTCCCATAGAGAACTATGGATTACGCCTCCTCCCCCCGCGCATACAATACAATCGTATGTGCAGGGAGATAATTGACATGTTGACATTCGCGCCACGAGTAATGCTTGTCTATGGGGCTGGCGGGCTGCCTGCCCTCCCACGCAGCGGGAGTACACGCCGATCAGCGCGAATCCCGAAGACCCGGCGTCATTGTGGGGCGTACTGTACGCCCCCGCAATTAAGCCGTGTGAACATACCCTTTAACTGCGCTCCAATTAAACTGCCTTTATTACCAGCAAGCTTCTTTGAGTTGTCTAAATTGTTCAGAAAGGTGTCTCAAGTAAATAATCAATTACTGTGTGTGAAGTCTTGTGGATTACAAACACACTAATTGATTACTCACTTTCCAAACAGTTTAGATAAGTGAAAGAAGCTTGCTAGTTATAAAGGCAGTTTAATTGGAGCGCAGTTAAAACTGCACCAAAAACGCACTGTGTGAAAGCACCCTTACTGGATTTTCACCCACAACACAAGAGTTAAACAATAGGCAGGATCTCATTTTACAATATTAATACAATGTTTCTTTTTTATGTGTATAAGGGCGCTTTCACATGTTTTGCATTTTTGGTGCTTTTTTTTGCAGAAATGTATACTTTTATTCCTGTGCATTTCTGCAAAAAAAAAAACAGCAGCAAAAACACATCGCATGAAAGCACCCTGATGGGACTTTTGTTATTGCAAATGTAAATTTCTAACTCAATCAGTATTCACATGTGTATGTGACGTAGATAATTAACCATGCTATTCAAGGCTTGGTTCATATATGCATCGGAGATTCTACTCAGAACCTCTGTCGCATGTTCTGTCTGGAACAGTTTAGATAAGTGCAAAAAGCTTGCTGATAATGAAGGCAGTTTAATTGGAGCGCAGTTAAAACTGCACCAAAATTGCGCTGTGTGAAAGCACCCTTTGGAAAGTGAGTAATCAATTAGTGTGCTTGTAATCCACAAGACTTCAAACACAGTAATTGATTACTTAGGGTGCTTTCACACGGTGCGTTTTAAATGCGTTTTTTTTGTGCAGCAATGTACAGCATTGATTGCCGTGCCTTCCTGTACCAAAAAACGCGTAAAAAATGCACCGAGTGAAAGCACCCTTACTTGAAACACCTTTATGAACAATTTAGATAACTCAAAGACGCTTGCTGGTAATAGCGACAGTTTAAGGTTAAAACTGCACTAAAACTGCTCTTTGTGAAAGCACCCTTAAACATTTTCACACAGGTACAAATCAAGATATGTTGGGGGCTTTGTGAAGACATAGAAAAACCTGACTAAGGCCGTGTTCACACGGCTTATTCAAGCCGTAATTGCGAGCCGGATTGCGCTCGCACTTCCGGCTTGAATAAGGGGCGGGGGCGCGGCCCGTCGGCCCCATAGACTTGCATTATCCACGGCGCGTATTGTGCCTGGATAATGGGCAGGTGACTTTCTCCCCCCCTGGTGGATTCGGCGAGCGGGGAGGAGCGACGGAATCAAATGTTCTTATGAGAAAAGTGGGATTACCGTATTACTGCAATGGATTGGAGCGTACTGCAGAGCCAAAATCGGGCGCAGTACGGCTCCAATCCGCGGCGAAATAAGCTGTGTGAACGGCCCCTAAGAGTATGTTCACATGGCTCATTTTGGGGTGTATTTCGCTGCATTATGCGCCTAATACGCGGCGAAATGCACCCCCCAAATACGGTAATCCATAGCTATCATAGAGAACTATGGATTACACCTCGCCCCCCTCCCCCACGCGTACAATACGATCATATTGTACACGCGGATAAGTGACATGTCAATTATGTGCGGCGATTACGCTCCGTGAGTAAGGCCATGTTCACACGGCTTAAAATGGGCCGTATTTCGGTCCGTAATTTCGTCCGGGAGTGCGCAAAATTAAAGGGCTGAAAACGGCCCAGTCATTACGGTAATCCACAAATTTCATAGAGAATATGGATTACGTCTCCTCTTCTTGCTCGGCGAATCCGCGGGCGGGGAGATAAGTGACATGTGAATTACCAGCGGCGTACGCGCCGCTGGTAATGCAAGTCAATGGGCCCGGCGAAGTGCCGGCCCCCCGCTCACTCCCCCCCCGCCCCGCCACACGGGTAATTTGCGGGGCTAATTAGTCCCGCATTTAAAGCCTGTGAACTAGCTAATGAGTCTATGGAGCCACGCCTGGGCAGCCCCCAGCACCTCGGGAATATGCGCCACATACCCTAATTGTGTGATACATCCCTCAGGCAATATTGTTTTACACTGTTACTCTGGCAGTAAGTGCAGTCCATGAATGTAATAGAAAATACATCTACTCAAGGGAAAAGTACTTGTCCCAAGACAACGACTGCATATATATAGACACACACATAAATATTAGATTTTGTACTGTCCAGTTTGGAAAGATGATTTCTATATACCCTATTGGGAAATTCGATTTTGTAAAGGAGTTTTCTATTCAATGTGTAATAAAAAGTGTTCAAGATTTTTTCTTGGACCTCTTCCCCATCCCCCCATTTTACAGACAATCCCCCTGTTTGAATGTGCACTTTTATGTTTAATTTGTCCGTGGTGGGGGGGAAAATGAAAAAATTTCCAAATTATGATTGATCTCTGGGATTCAGAATAGATACTGTCTTATTAGCTTCGGCTATGTTCACATGGCAAAATTTTGGACGTATTTCAGTCCGAATTAGCGCCGGGGGGGAGCCAAATTACGTGCAATAGTTCCCAGTCATTACGGTAATCCCCCAGTTCTCATAGAAAAATATGGATTTCCCCCTTTCCCTTCCCTCCTTCCTGTCGTTCACAGGTATTCCAGCGTAATTTCCGGGGGACTATTTCGCCCCAATTAAACCCGCGGCCGGCAGGGGGGCGGGGTAGGGGGCCGGCAGCCGCCGGCCCCATAGACATGCATTAATAAGGGTGTACACGCCAAAAAATAATTGACATTCACTCTCTCCTCCCCGGGTTTCGGGGAGGGGGAAAAAGGGAAACCCATATTCCCATAGAGTACCGAAGGGGGACGGGGATGGATTTCAGCCCGTATCCGGCAAAAAAACGGCGGCAGTACGGCTGAAACCCTGCAAAAATCAGCCGTGGAACGACCCTTAGGGCCTTTTCACATGGCTTTTTAAAGCCCAAAATGGGGGAGGGATTCCCCCCAATACGCTTGAATAAGGGGGGGGGCGGTGGCATCCCCTCCGGTCCCATAGATTTCATTATCAGGGCGCGTATTCGCGGGCGGGATGGAGAACGGTATCCATAGTTCTCTATGAGAACTGTGGATTTCCGGGAATGGCTAGACGGATTGCAGCCGTATTGCAGCGCAGTAGGGGCGCAATACGGCTGTAAACCCGGGCCCAAAAAAAAGCCGTGTGAACTCCCCTTTTGGGTTAATCATTCTCTGGTGATTTACAGTTTGCTTCCTTCCCTTCTGCTCTGCTTCCTCCCTTTCCCTATTTATAGCCACCACTTCCTTCTTGGATCTCCTGTGCTTTTTGACTCTGCTTGTGTTTCTGGTTTCTCTTTGTCTAATGATTTTGTACCGCGCTGCCCGTCTTGTTACAGAATGTGTTAGCCTCCCGAGTGAATTTGGCTACATGAACTCTCCCCTTTTTGGGGGGGGGGGTCCCGCTATTGGGGTTCCCCCCCCCCCCTCCCGGGGGAGTTTGGGTTCCTCCCCCCCCGGGGGGGGGCTCTTAAATGGCCGGGCGACAGAGTGCGCTAGTGCCTACTTGGCCCGCCGGGCCATTCTAAAAAGGGGGGCGGGGTTTGGGGGGAAGGTCTCGCTGTGCAGGGGGGAGGCGGAGGGATCGTCCCCCCTCCCCCTTTTGTCCGGCGCGGTGTGTGCGCCTACATCAGGTCGCGGCGCAGGGGAAAGTGCGCGCGGCTGCAGGGGAGTGACGCCGGCTGCTCTCATTTCCCCCCCTGCGCCGTTGAGGAGATGTCCGGGGCGGGCCGCCTCAGAGCCTGGTGGGTAAGTGGTTTTTATTTTTTTTTTTTTATTTAGCTATAGGGGGGGCTCTGCCTGGAACGGGGGGGCACTACCTGGAAACAGAGGGGGCATCAACCGGCAACGGGGGGGCACTACCTGGCAAAAAGGGGGGGCACTCCCCGGCAAACAATGGGGGCCCCTCCTGGCAAAAAAAAGGGGGGACAAAAGGGGCAAAAAAACCCCCCCCCAAAAAAGGGGGGGATACCTGGCTAAAAAAGGGGGGGCATACTGGCTACAAGGGGGCATCTACTGCCTGTAAGGGGCATACCCGCTTATGGGGGTTATACCTGGCTATAAAAGGGGATCTACCCGGCTTTCTTCCAAAAAGGGTTTTGCGTTAGGGGAGTGGGTGTGGCTTTTTGAAGGGGGGGCAACCCGACAAATGGGCGTGCCATGCAAATTTTTCTTCGCGGCCCACTAAAATTCCTGCTTTTTCATTTTTTAAAAGTTCCAACTATGGTAATGGAGACAATCATGGGAACCCCCCTCCCTTTTCAGTCCCTGTGAGAAAAAGCATAAGGGAGGCACCACACCCTTTTTTTAACTCCCCAATCTAAGTTGTTTTAAAAAGGGCCCGGGATGGGTTATGGGGTTTTTTCCACAGCGGCTTTCAGACCATATTTCCACTCCAAAATATGACCTGTAACTATGGTAATTCATAGCTCTCTAAGAATTACCTCTGTCTTTCTTGACATGTATTGAGTGATGGGTGAAAGAAGTGACATGTTACTTCTAGTGGAAGTGAATGGGGCCGCCCTCCACAGCGTTTTAAGTAGTATGCGCTGGCAAGCACGGGCTTCTATAACACCCAGCGTCTTGCGGCATGCACAGGAACGCGCCACATGACGTCATCTGAACATACCCTATATTTAATCCCAGTTACTGAGGGCAGGTGCTCTCTGAAATTAAGGAGCCGGTACCTGCCGTATATGGTGCAGGATCAGCTCTATACTCACTCCTGATATTATGATGTCTATGAAAATTACAGATCTTTCAACCCTTACCTTTCATTTAATTTTATTAAGGACTCAAACTTTGAACGATTCAAAGTCAATATATTATCGAAACAAAACCCTTGACAACCTGCAATTTACATGAGAATCACTAGGTGGCCACATATGGAAGCATACTGCATATACATCTCCCGACAGAGTATAAAAAAAATCTTTCAGTCACTCATCCCAGGATATGTCAAGTTGAGAGAAGGAAGTAGATATCTGTATGTTATATAAAAGAAACATCTTTTTATATAGTTCATATCTTAATGTATTTGGTACCAACATGCAGTATTTTACAGTACAGTCCCTACCGCAGTAAGGCTCACAATGTAAATTCCAAACCAGCCTTTTAGAATATTTTTTTAGTATTCAAGGAAATTCATGCAAACGGGGGAAATATCCGTGCAATTGTTGTTCTTTGTGGGATCAAATCTAGAACCTCAGGTACCGGCTGTGCTTCTCTTTTTACTTTCTTCTGCCTGCTGTTCATATTAAAATTAAAGAACCTTTTGATTTTAGATAAACTGGCTTTTTGCACTCTAAAAGACTTAGGACCACATGTATGAAAACTGGCTAGGTCTAAAACTCACTTTGTTGCCCATAGTAACCAATCAGGGTGCCCCTTTCATTTTTCCAGAGCACTATATGAAATAAAAGCTGAGCTCTGATTGGTTGCTATGGGCAACAAAGTGAATTTTAGACCTAGACAGTTTTCATACATGTAATATTCTTTTCTTTTAGTTCATTGCTAGGAACATTTGTTGTGCAGAGTTTGTAATTCATGCAGATGTTTCCAGTTTACTGATACTGTAAAACTCTGTAGAACATGTTAGCAATTAAATGTATAATACAAAATAATTCTCATTGCATTTACAGAGGTTTTAGACTTTTTAAGTGAAGCCTCGATTGCTAAAGAGAAATTTTAAATTTGTTGTTTAAACATAAATATGTCTGTTGTGTCCATCACTTTTGAGCTGTAGACGTTTTGAAACATTGATTTAGTGACTTGTTAACACATGTATTCATTAAGCTTGATAATGTCTTACATGTGTTCACACCGGCAGTGTGATCTACAGCCCCCGGAAATAAGAATAGACAAGATAAAGTTACATTGTTTCTTCTACTGTGTAGAAACTGTGTGCAGGTGCTGAGGAGGAATGAGCGGTATTGACGACAAAAGTGCTTGGATCTCCTAGCATACACAGGGAAACACATCAATCAAGTTGGCAACAATGGTTGTAGAACCTGTCTGAAGAACTGCATTCCCATGTACAAGTCTACCTCGGCTCACTGATCAACCAGCTCCACCTGCTGGATCATAAGCCCATCCTCATTGTGGAGCAGAGATTAAACCACAGATAATAAATACGCAGCTATAAACAGTTATTTTACAAGCCCATTGTTATATTACTTCTGGTTGTGCACATCAATCTAGCTACTGGTTGATCATGCCACCCTTTTGCATATGACACCGACACCTTGATATGTTTTAAAAAAAATAAAGTACACAGGGACAGACAATCCAATATGGCTATGTCCGACAGCACTTTAAACATTGCTGTACTGCGGTTTTTGCCACGGGTTTGCGGCAAAAGCCACGGTCAGTTTTCAGGTTTCCTGCCGGCCCAGTACATGGGCTGCACAGGAATCCGATGGGCATCAGACAGAAGATAGAACATGTTCTATCCTCTGCTGGATGGCCGGCGGCTTCAATAGAAAAGCCGTGATGTGTAGACTACAGCACGGATTTTCTATTGATGTCTACACAGCGCTGGCTACAGTTGGATTTTATTCAAAATACTGAATCTGCTGAAAATCCGATGAGAATCCAGTGCTGTGTAGACATAGCCTATAGCTTTCTTTTATTACTCCCCTTTTTCACATCTAAATAGACTTCTGTAAATTTTTATAATATTTCTTAGCATCCTCATGGTAGTAACTATTTTCCAGCTGCATAACAGATAATCTTCTTTATACAGTTATGTTATTATACATACAAACTAGGTATGGTACCATCTTATTGACTATTGTCTCCATCTTCTCTATAATTGGTAATCCAAAACACAGTAGAATGGGATTTATTACATTAGGTACGCCAGGATTTTGAAGTATAAGGGTATGTTCACACGGCTTAATTTGGGGCGCATTTCGCCATGTATTTCGCGGAGTACTTCACTCTAATACGAGCAAAATGCTCCCAATCATTATGGTAATCCACAGTTCTCATAGAGAAAAATGGATTACGCCTCCTCTCCCCGCTCGTACCATAAGATCGTATGGTATGCGCAGGCAGATAAATTACATGTCCCACGTTGCGGGAGTACGCGCCGATCAACGCGGCTCTCCGAACACCTGCCGTAATTGCGGGGCGTACAGTACTTACCCTAAAGGTCACAATTTTTTTTTGCAATGAGTGGATAAGGCTTAGGCCATGTTCAAATGGCTTATTTTGGGACGGATTTGGTCCCGTATTCCACGCCGTACTGCGCGAAATATGGCGCAAATCAGTCCCAGTCATTACGGTAATCCACAGTTCTCATAGAGAACTATGGATTCCGTCTCTTCTCCCCACTTGTGAAATATGGCGAGCGGGGAGAAAGGGACATGCACATTATCCCGGCAGGATATGCGCCGTGGATAATAGGAATAATCCGTCCCCGCAATTACGCCGGCAATAAGCCGTGTGAGAGGTATGACTGCTTGCAGGCCTACACTTTTACCATAATTTACTCCAGAATGCGAGGTAAATAATAGCTGAAAACTACTCCAACTGATAGCTGCAGTAGATTTCACTTTTACTTGCATGAAAGATGCAGCAAATATTTTGAGTCTTATGCCTATTAATATGTTTGCCACATCTTACTTCAGTGGTTTTTTCTTTAGGACCTGTATATAAGTGGAAAGGCACACTCCGGACATTATAAATATTCCATCCTTGCTCCTGCAGCTCAATTTGATTATATCCCCTCCTTTAGTATATTTACCTTATCTCCTCCAACCTGCCTCTAATCATTATATTCGGCCGTGCCTCAGCCTTTACTTCCCTACTGCATTTACTACTATCATCCCTACTCCCTTCTATATCTGCAGATGTCTTTTGATAAAGGCTTTTTGCCGAAACATTGATGATTGACATCAATAATCAATCTGACATTTGTAATATGATATTGAGTTATGCAACAATCTGGATCAGTTCACTTTATTAAACCACACTTAGTGTGTCATATATAGCTCCTGTATTATCCATTTGTTAGCTACTATTTTGTACAAAATAAAGCATTTATATCTACTTATACTTCTTGGTGTACCTTGGGTTATCCTGCTCTTTTCATAAGGACCAGCATATGAAACACTGCTCTTAATGAATTTTCCTCTATGCTTTTGAACATTAGTAAAATTCTTTCAAACATAAAATACTACAAATTTATTTGCTTCTGTTATTATGTAATTTATATGATGAACACTGTAAAATTGAAGCTCAAATAACAATGGCGGAACTGGGTTTTCCTCCCCTGCATTTTCATGGCCCAATGCTACCAAAAACTATAGAACACCTGTACACCCAAAATGCAAAATACACCCCTAGATGAGATCCATGAAGGGTGTTGAATCCAAAATGGGGCGACTTCTTCAAGGTTTCACCTGTTCTAGTACTTTGGGGCATTTGCAAATCCGACATGGCACCCTGCAATATCTGTTTTCCCTGCCATGCACATAAACAGCAGTTTCCACCCACATATAGAGTATTGCCGAACTTGGAAGAAATTGCGTAACAAAATTTGGGATGCTTTTTTTTCCAGGATTCCTTGTAAAAATTAAACTTTTTTCAGCTATTGTTGGAAAAAAAAAATTTCTTAATTTTTGCAGCATAACGCTATAAAAAATTGTGAAACACGTGAGGGTCAATATACTCACTACACCCCAGGATATATTCCTTAAGGGGTGTAGTTTCCAATGTGGGGTCTTTTTAGGTTTAAGTTTTAGCAACTTAGGGTGCCCGACAAGCCTGTAATGGCACCACAGAAAATCGTAATGAAAATGAGGCCTCAAAGTTCAGTAGGTGCTCCTCTTATTCTGAGGCTTGTGGTTCAGCCAAAATAGTTCACTAGGGTCACATATCGGGTATCTCTGAAAACAGCAGAATGTGGGGCATCAATGTTGAGTTGCATTTCCCTGGTCACATCTGCCGTGTTCCTGTGAATAATGGATAAAACCTGAAAATCTGCAAAAAAGTGAAATTTTGAAATTTCACCTCCACTTTGCTTTAATTTCTGTGAAATACCTAGGGGTTAACAAACTTCCTAAACACTGTTGTAAATATTTTAAAGGCTGCAGCTTCTTAGATGAAGTCATTTATGGGGATATCTAACAGGCCCCTCAAAGCCACATCAGAACTGGACTGGTCCCTAAAAAAAATGTATATTGCAAATTTTCTTGAAAATGTGAAAAATGACTACTAAATTTCGAAGCCCCCTAATGTGGTAAAAAAAAAAACACATTTAAAAAATGATGCCAACTTACAATTGACATATGGTAGATGCTAGTTATAAACTATTTTGGGTGGAATAACTATCTGTCTTATACACAGAAATTTTTTAAGTTTAAAAATGGTAAATGTTTCAAATTTTTCATGATATTTTGATATTTTTCACAAATAAGCAAGGATTGCTTAGACCAAAATTTCTTACTAACTTAAAGCACAATGTGTCATGAGTAAGCAAACTCTGAATCATATGGATAGGTAAAAGTGTCAAAAAGTTATTCTCACATAAAGTGACACATGTCAAATTTAAAAAAATGGGGTTCTGTCAGGAAGGTCAAAGCTTTCTTTGGCGGTAAGAGGTTAACTTCTTCCTGATATATGATGTGCAGCTGGTGCTGGCTGTCAATTACAGCTGACACCTGCTGATAACAGCAGGGATAGGCGTCGGCTCCCATCTCTGCTGTTTAACTCTTCAGACACTGTGGTGATTGTGGCTGTGGTATGTAAATGAATGAGAAACGGTGCTGCCGTGTTATTCTCTTATTCTCTGATCACCCCCCACATCTCCCATGGCAAGATCGTGGGATGTCAAGCGGTTGCATGGCAACCTAAATCCAGATGGGGGCTTCCATAGCCACCATGTTTGTGCTTCTGTCTAATTCAGGAAGTAATAAAAGCACTATTTTGGAACACCTTTCTTAATTATTTATTTAATGCAGAAGGGTGTACAAGCGTTTAAGCTTCCCAGTGGTCAAGTACACTATGGGAACCACAAGTAGAAGTATATATATAAAAAAGGTTTGAAAATAAAATAGAAAATTTTAAAAGTTTAAATCACTGCCAAATTATCCCATAGGCTGAACACCATAAAAGAAAAATATTAATATTAAAAACACCAACATTTATTTTTTTTGTCATATCACATCCCTAGAAAATTGTAATTAAAACTGATTTGAAAGTCGATATATGCCAATAAAAATTACATTTGAGTCTGCAAAATATGCACCCTCACTCAGGTCAATAGGTGGAAAAACAGAGAAGTTACTGACAAAGATAAAGATTTTTTTTTTTTAAATCCTACATATTTGGTATCACTGGAATTGTATCAACCTGCAGAATACAGATAAAGCATAATTTACAATGAAGAGTCAATGCCATAAAATCTAAATCCCCACAAATATGGTGTGAATCCTTTTTTTTTCATATTTCCCCATATTTTTCAGGTTCCCAGTACATACTATAGTACCATCAATGGCACCATTAGTAAAGTTAATCTTGCCCTGCAAAAAACAAGCCTTCATATGTCTATATAGATGCAAAAATAAAAAAGTTATGGCTCTTGGAAGGCAGAGAGGAAAAATGAGTCAGTTGCCATTAAGGTGTAAAAATGAATGGAGTACAAGCCTCTCCTGTGTGTCAGGATGAGAACCTTGAAGTCCAGGGGAACTCCAGAGCGACAGTGGCAGGGGACTAGGTGGTAAGTATCACTTTATTTTTTATTTTTTATCCCCTAATGGCCCCAATGAAAAAGAAAATGGACAGCCCATTTAATCTTCACTTGAGAGAGAGGATGTTCTGTAATATACTTTAATGACCAAATAGCATCTGTCCAACAATCAAGATGTTTACAGCAACTGAAAGGGTGTGATGATCTGACAAGTTTCAGGCCTTGTTCACATCAGCCTCTGTTGTAAATTCCATCCAAATATTATGGAAAAAATAGCATGCAGCGCTTTTTTTCTATTCAAATAGCAGACAGCATGGCAGAAACCCGAGGGACCGCATTATAGTTAATGGGGTCTGTTGGGCATCATTGGTGTTCGTCATGAAACAGATCTGACGCTGGCACTTTTTTTGTTTTCCTGTTCCTATGACAGATCAGAAAAATGAAAATAATGACACAGATGTGAACCGGGCTTTATATTTTTACAAGTGATTGGTTTCTATGCTATTTTCTGGATCCCTACTTGTGGTACCTAGAAAGAATATAGATTTTTGTACACTATGGTTGCCCTGGATTAGAAAAAGATCTTTTTTTCCCACATCATATATACAGGATTATCTAATTGCCAGATGTGATACTGTTTCCAGAAAAATGAACAGATCCTTTTTTTCAATTTCAGACATTCTTTAAGGGGGTGTTCACACTGCGTATTTGCAGTGCATAGTTCGGTGTGTAATTGTGCTGAAATATGGCACACAAATAAAGTTAAAAGAATGTTACTAGTAAAATCAATGTTGTCTGATTTTTTTTATGATCATATTTCTTACTGTGTAATGAACGCCAGTAAAAAGAAATGACCTGACACGTCTTTCGGGTGCTTATGTGCCAATAAATTGCAGGTTAGGTGAGGCAAAGAGCTGCCTTACATTGAAAGTACATGCTAGTCAGTACTTTCACACTGGAGTATTTTGGTCAGTATTTTGCATCAGTATTTGTTTTTTTTTTTTTTTTTTGTAAACATAAATTTTTTTAAATTTTACAAAACATACAATAACTGTCCAATAGATGAGATACCACTTGATACACAAAGATATAATATAAGACATCATTAGTACAAATAAGAAAAGTACTAAGCAATGAAAGTACAAAATAGCACTAATGAAATACTTTGGCATCATAATAATAAGGATGAAGCAAAAGACGGCTCCATCTTCACTAAAGAAAGAAAACGAAAAATAATTAAAAAGTAAACCCCCCCCTCCAAAAAAAATGCATCAGTATTTGCAAGCCAGAAATTTTTACCTACACAAGGAAATGGTACAAATCTTTCCTTTCTACTTCTCTGTTTGGTCACACTCAGTGATCCAAAATTCTGCAATGTGAAAAAAGTATTTTTTGCATTTGCAACATTAAGGGGGTTGTTTAGGTTTTTAGTAAAAATTGGGTTATAGAGAGAACTTTCATAAAATCGAGAAAAAATGTTCCCTGTGGGTCTTGCAGCAATGACATCACATACATCATTCATATAATCCTGTAAGCAATTACCGGCCTTATGTACAGAATAAGACTGTTGAGACCAGTGACTGGCTGTAGTGTTAGGCTAGGGGGACACAGCATAGGAAAAAAAAAACAGTCGAAAACCAAAACCTAAAAACTGCTATGAACATCAGTTTTTTGTCCAAAGCAGGTGTGTTTCCAATGACTTTTTAAGGTGGTTTTCATCTTTTTGCCATGTTTTCATCTTTTTGCCATGTTTCTGTCAAAGAAGACAACATCAAAAGCATGAAGAATCTTAATAAAAGCTCATCTTTGTAATCCATAAAAAATGGCAACATGTTGGCCATGCAAGGTCTTTCTTAAGCCAAAAAAGATCATTTTAGCCTTAAAAAAGGCCTTGCATTGCCAATATATGACTGTTTTATATGGACTGCAAATGAAGATGACCTTTTATTGAGATTCCTGGGGCGACATCTATGAACCTAGCGCCAGTTCTACCTCTGTTTTTTATAGTGTACGATCTGACAGCTTTATGAAAGTGTCTCACAGCACTTTATAATTGTGTCCCGTTCTACGCAAAAGTAGTCTCAGCTATGCCACTTTGAAACTGGTATGGAATTATTTGACAGTTTTGCGGCAAACTTACGCGCATTTTTGGCACATCAAACAATTCTGGCATGGCAAGCCCCCGCACCATTGGCACATTCAAAAGTGTTGTGTCTGGCGTACAATGCGCCAAGTTTTGGCATACGGCAGTTCATACACCTATAGAATAGGGCTACAATCTGTTTGGCTCAGAGCAGGCACAAAAAATGGTGCAGCCCCGTTCATACATGTTGCCCCTAGGAAACGCCCCCTGGATGGGACACGCCCCCTGTGCTGTGATTGGCTGCCTGCACTCTTTGCTTACTCCCCTCTGAGCTGTGGAAAATGAAAGTGAAACTAGGAGCATCAGCTTGTTGTGATGGTTGCGTCTGTATAATAAAGGCTGTCTGAGCTTCTCAATGCTCATCTCCCAGCCCTATGTGAAGGATTACTGAATCTCTGGCTGCTAAATTCACTCTCAAACCCATATAACACAGCCTTATACAGTCTAATCCCATCACTCATATAACACAGCCTTATACAGTCTGCTCCCATCACTCATATAACACAGCCTTATACAGTCTGCTCCCATGGCTGCTAAAGGTAACATCCTCACCTGTGACCCGTTTGCTTGTAATCAGTGTGTGTGCATAAAAGCTGAGTGAGTTTCTGCGATCCAGACAGACTTTTGCATCTTTCGTAGAGCCACTGACGTTTCTGGATTGTGAGTCATGTCGAAAGCAAAAGAATTGTCAATGGATCTACGGGAAAAGGTAGTTTAACTGCATTAAACAGGAAATGGATACAAAAAAGATATCCAAGGAATTGATAATGTCAGTCAGCAGTGTTCAAACTGTGATTAACAAATGGAAAAACAAAGGGCTCTGTAAAAACCAAACCACAGTCAGGTAGATCAACAAAAATTTCTTCCACAACTGCCAGGAGGCACTTGAATTAAAATGGGCTGCATGGTTGAGTCGCCAGAAGAAAGCCAATACTGTGCAAATGCCACAAAGTACCTCTCCTATAATACACCAAACAGCACAGAGACAAGCCTCAAAACTTCTGGAACAAGGTCATTTGGAGTGATAAGACCAAAATCGAACTTTTTGGCCACAACCATAAACGTTGAATTTGGAGAAGTGTCAACAAGGCCTATGGTGAAAGGAACACCATTCCTACTGTAAAACACGGAGGCGGATCGCTGATGTTTTGGCGATGTGTGAACTACAAAAACACAGGAAACTTGGTCAAAGTTGAAGGAAAGATGAATGAGGCATGTTATCAGCAAATACTGGAGGCAAATTTACACTCATCAGCCCGGAAGCTGCGCTTGGGACGTACTTGGACGTTCCAACATGACAACAATCCAAAAGACAAGGCCAAGTCGACCTGTCATTGGCAACAGCAGAACAAAGTGAAGGTTCTGGAGTGGCTATCTTAGTCTCCTGACCTAAATATCTTTGAGCCACTCTGGGGAGATTTCAAGCGAGCAATACATGCAAGACAGCCCAGAAATTTACAGGAACTGGAGGCTTTTTGCCAAGAAGAATGGGCAGTTTTACCATCTGAGAAAATAAAGAGCCTCATCCACAACTACCACAATAAACTTCAAGCTGTCATT
Source organism: Phyllomedusa bahiana (assembly GCA_025379985.1). NCBI lineage: Eukaryota > Metazoa > Chordata > Amphibia > Anura > Hylidae > Phyllomedusa > Phyllomedusa bahiana. The sequence goes on from JAODAL010006770.1 coordinate 27,271, forward strand.
GATGTTAGAGGGGGCAATACACCATATTAAGAACTGGCGGATGAGAAATTTTTATTCATTTGGATGTTTTTGGTTGTCATTATGATTTAAAAAAACAAAAACACAGTAGATTGACAACAAATGGCTTCACCCAACCACTAGCCATTAGTGGAAAATAAGTTTTTGTGTTATCATTCATATTCTCTGAAAAAAGGCAAAGAAAGCAAAAGTTCTGCCAGGGGATGTAAACTTTTGAGCACAACTGTATAACTATTTACACCAATACAGGTGCTCTGGTTACATGGATCTTGTGGAGGCAGGTGACAGCTAAGCAGACAATAGAACTAACCATTGCAGGAGGTCAGCAGAGCTGTAATATCTTCTCCCATCCACTGCTCACACAGCATGATGATGTCATCAGTCTACAGTGAGGGGAGACACGCCTACTGGGAGGAGAGACTCCGCCCCTGGATTTGAAGCTGTAACAGACAGAAACAGCTCAAGTCTGCAAAAGCGTGTGATGAGAAAACCGCTTTAAGTATGATTGCATGTAAATGTGATATGACCTCTACCACTTATTATCAATATATTAATCAAACCACATTGTCTATCAGCTGATTTGATTTTTTTTATAGCTAATGTAGTTGGATTAACTGAAAGTAATTAAAGGGAACCTGTCACATAGATTATGCCCCCTTGCTGAGGGCAGTACACGCTGGTGTCAGGCATGCTGTTTCCAGAGCTGTGTCCAGCGCTGTGTCCCTTATTCTGTTAGATGCAGAAGTTTCAGAGCATTTAATGCTCAAATCTGGAAGTTTACAGCCTGTTCTGCCACAGATGCGTCCAGATGAGCAGCTGTTAGTCCTGCCCACCTGTAGTTATTCAAAGGTTTCTATCTATGCAAAGTAAAAGGCTGGATCAGCTGTGAGTAGGCGGGGCTATCCACGGGTGGGAAGGGCTAACACCTGCTTATAAATTAAGCGGACTCTTTTCTGTCAGAGCAGGCTGCAAAGTACAAGATTTGAGCATTAAATATAGTGAAACTCTTGCATCTTACAGAATAAGGGGCACAGTGTTGGGAACAGCAGGTCTGTCACTAGCTTGTGCTGTCCTCAGCAAGGGGGGCATAACATATGTGACAGGTTCCCTTTAAGTGAATACACCTATCGAAAGCTGGTTGGGTCCACATTTGTTGTCAAACTTCAATTAACTGTGTCAGAATTTCAACTCAAACTATCTAACAGAAATATCAACACAATGTCACTTTGGGTGGTGCTACTTCAAAGCTGTTCCTGGTACACTTTGTAGACCAGACCTCTTGGGGCCTCCGAAGCAAGAATGTATTGACTTAACCTCAAACAGTTCTGGAACTTATAGGGAACTTGTTAAGAGGTTTATGCTGCCTTATCTGAGAGCAGAATGTGAAAGAGGGAGAGAAGCTGAGCTCTGTGATATATAGGGTTATATAACAGAGGGAGAGAAGCTGAGCTCTGTGATATATATGGTTATATGATAGAGGAGAAAAGCTGAGCTCTGTGATATATAGGGTTATATGAGAGAGGAGAGAAGCTGAGCTATGTGATATATAGGGTTATTTAATATAGGAGAGAAGCTGAGCTCTGTGATATACAGGGTTATATAATAGAGGGAGAGAAGCTGAGCTCTGTGATATATAGGGTTATATGATAGAGGGAGAAGCTGAGCTATGTTATATATTGTGATATATAATATTGGAGAGAAGCTGAGCTCTGTGATATACAGGGTTATATAATAGAGGGAGAGAAGCTGAGCTCAGTGATATATAGGATTATATGATAGAGGAGAGAAGCTGAGCTCTGTGATATATAGGGTTATATAATAGAGGATAGAAGCTGAGATTTGTGATATATAGGGTTATATGATAGAGGAGAGAAGCTGAGCTCTGTGATATATAGGGATATATGATATGGGAGAGAAGCTGAGCTCTGTGATATATAGGGATATATAATAGAGGAGAGAATCTGAGTTCTGTGATATATAGGGTTATATGATAGAGGGAGAAGCTGAGCTATGTTATATATAGGGATATATAATAGAGGAGAGAAGCTGAGCTCTGTTAAATACAGGGTTATAGACTAGAGGGAGAGAAGCTGAGCTCTGTGATATATAGGGTTATATGATAGAGGAGAGAAGCTGAGCTATGTGATATATAGGGTTATATGATAGAGGGAGAGAAGCTGGGCTTTGTGATACATAGGGTTATATGATAGAGAAGCTGAGCTCTGTGGTATATAGAGTTATATAATAGAGGGAGAGAAGCTGAGCTCTGTGATATATAGGGTTATATGATAGAGGAGTGAAGCTGAGCTCTGTGACATATAGGGTAATATGATAGAGGGAGAGTAGCTGGGCTCTGTGATACATAGGGTTATATGATAGAGGAGAGAAGCTGAGCTCTGTGATATTTAGGGTTATACGATAGAGGAGAGGAGCTGAGCTCTGTAATATATAGGGTTATATGATAGAGGAGAGGAGCTGAGCTCTGTATGGATTTATGCTATTTAAAGTAGGGTTTCTGTGTAAAAAGCAGAGAGAAAACTCCGCAGTCAGGTTGCCCGCTCTCATATCTCAAGTATCAAAAACCCAAAAGGTTCTTTGGTTCACACCACCAAGGAAATAAGCGCATCTTTTCTCTCCTTTTACTCGGACCTCTATAATCTCCCTGACCCTGCTACCCCCTCCCCCAGCTCTCCCCCGAATCCATTCTCGGATCGCCGTTCCCCGGATACCATTTCAACACTGGAGACTCCCTTCACCCCCCAAGAGCTCGACTTGGCTATTAAAAACCTGCCTAGTGGGAAGAGTTCCGGGCCAGACGGCTTCACCAGTAAATTCTTTAAAATTTTCCAAGAAATCCTCTCCCCAGTACTGCTTAAAGCCTTTAATTGTATTTCGGAAGGAACCCCTTTCCCCACCCAATCCACTTTAGCTCACATCGCGGTCATCCCGAAGCCGGGCAAAGATCCCACGGTCTGTGGTAGCTACCGGCCAATATCGCTGCTCAATGTTGACATTAAACTCTATGCTAAGCTTATAGCTAGCAGACTGAACCCTCTCTTGCCGGCTTTGATCCACCCTGACCAAGTGGGCTTTGTCCCGGGCAGGGAAGCCCGCGACAATACCATCAAAACCCTAGACTTAATTCAGTATGCCCGCCGACACAATATTCCACTGATGGTCCTATCATTAGATGCCGAAAAGGCTTTCGATAGGATTGCCTGGCCCTCCTTACTGCAAACGCTCCACCAATTAGGACTTGGCCCCAACCTCATCTCTAAAATTATGGCCCTTTACCACTCTTCCACCGCCAAAATCAAACTTAATGGCTCTTTTTCTGATGTCCCCCACATTCGCAATGGTATGCGGCCAGGGTGTCCCCTATCTCCCCTCCTCTCTATTCTTTTTATGGAGAGGCTTATGGCGGCGATCCGTGCCAACCCGGACATCACAGGTATAAGCATTGGTAACCGTACCTATAAGTGCTCTGCATTTGCAGATGACCTGTTGGTCTATGTCACTAACCCTCACATTACAATGCCCTCCCTGATGTCTGAGTTGACGAGGTTCAGTCAGTGGTCTAATTTCAAAATTAATGTTGTGAAATCTGAAGCCTTAAGTATAGGGTTAGCCCCAGCCGTATTAGCTGGGTTAAAATCCAACTACCCTTTTATGTGGCCGTCGGAGGGGATCTCCTACTTGGGAATATGAATTCCGCCGGACCTGACCAAAGTGGTGTCCTCTAATTTTGAGCCCCTGCTCTGAAATATCATAAGAGATTTAGACTCCTGGATTAAACGTGAGTTCTCGTGGTTCGGTAGAGTTAATATTCTCAAGATGACGATCTTACCCCGCCTTCTTTTTGGAAGCGTCTGCAATGAGCCTTTACGGTCTTTGTCTGGACAGGCAAGCGTCCCAGATTATCCTACTCTACTCACCAGAAGCAAGGAACTGGGGGGCCTGGGTCTTCCTGACTGCAGAAGATACTATCTGGCTGCCACTTTCTCCCGTGTCTTAGACTTGGTATGTCCCGTGAGCGACAAGTTGTGGGTTCAGCTGGCCCGGGACGTTTGTCCATTGGCCCTGGCCTCCCTGCCCTGGATCTGGACTCCTTGGCTGACAAATTCCCAACTACATTTTCCTTACGGCACACCCTTTCCATTACCCTCTCCTATAGGTCCGGTTGTAACTTAATTGATAGGAAAGGTCCTCTTCTCCCCATCTCCTACAACCCAGCATTTCCCCCGGGGATGTCTCCTAGAATTTTTACAGGAAGCTCCAAACTGAAACCACTGCGGTTTTACAACATTTTACATGAGGCGAGGTTCTGTCCTTTAACTCCCTTCCAGATAATTTACGCTCCGCCCCTAACGCGCACTTCAAATTCGCACAACTTCGACACTACTTTGATTCCATTAAGCGAGTGGTGAATTTTAACCGGCCCCTATCTCCATTCGAGCAGCTGTGTCTGCTTGAAAAGCCCCCGAGACATTCCATCTCTTGCTTATACAAAGAGTTAGCTTCTTCACAACACTCCTCATTGCCACCATATTGTGCGGCCTAAGAATCTGAACTGGGGACCTGTTTCTCTACCTCCTAGTGGACTAATTGCTTTAGACTCACCCATAAAGCTGTCATTGCCTCCAAGTCCCAGGAGACGTGTTTCAAGATATTGTCCAGGGTCCCTTCCGCACTACATAAATGGTACCCATCTGTGCCTGATACTTGTTGGCGTTGTGGGATTGCGGTGGGCACCATGTCCCATATATGGTGGGATTGCCCTTCACTTCGGGGCTTTTGGGAGGGGGTCTACAGAGTAATTCAGGAACTCACAGATGTCCGACTACCTTGTTCCCCCGAAGCCTCCTTGCTGTTCAGGTTCGATGTCAGGATCCCAGCCTATAAAAAATCTCTGTTGTGTCACCTCCTGCAGGCGGCTAAAACAGTGATACCCCGTTACTGAAAATCTACAAGTCCACCCACTATTGATGAATGGTTTGCGGAGATTTCGCATATACATCGAATGGAGGAGCTAGTAGCTCACACCCCAGCCCAATCTGAAATTGTGTCCAAAACCTGGTTTCATTGGCTCTCTTTCCAGTCCACACCACTTTTCCATACGCTCACTACCTGATGTGATATCCTTCTCTGCCCACTGCCTCCTAATTATGGTTGCACTTCGCGTTGAACCATAAATTGCTACTCACACGTTCCACTACACCATCTCATTCTGGGGTCTCGTCTGCTGGTATATGGGACGCCGAGTTCTGTCCTCGTCCGCAATCCCCTCCCCTTCTTTCCTTTCTTTCCCTTCCCCCCAGTTCCCCCTTTTATTTTGTTTATTCTCATGGTATACACTGTTCGTTACACCGTGGTTTTAGCAGCTGACAATGTACACTATGATATATTATATCTTTATATGATGTATTATTCCTTCCTGTTTGGCCGAATAGGCCTACTGTCCTACTGTCCTTTACAAACCTTCTGTGCATCTCATTGCATATAATGTTTTGTACCTTATTCGCTGTATTCTCTTAATAAAGCTTTTGAATCGGAAAGAAAAAGCAGAGAGAAAAAAAACAAAACCGAAAGTAAAAAAAATCCCTGCTTACCCCGCCCACCTACAGTGATTGACAGTTTATTCTGTACACACACTGATACATGGAAAGCTGTCAATCACTGTATCTGGGTGGCAAAAGCAGGAAATGCACTTGTGCGGTCAGGATTAAATCTGCTTTTTACTCAAAAATCCTTCTGTAACTCAAAGAAACCTGTAGATCACAGAACTCAGCTTCTCTTCTTCTATCACATCCTACTTTCAGATAGGGTAGTATAAACCACCTGACAGATTCCTTTTAAGGTACTGTCAAATAATTCTTACATAACAGACATGTATCAATGTCAGACTGGAATCTATTGCTGAGCCTAAGCATCTATTTTAAACAAACAGTCAAAATTGCCCATCTGTCCAGAAATTCTATTATACTATGAAAGGCTCATTTCTCATCTTACCAAAACTCTGAGAGGTTGACATTCAAGTAGAACGGTAACTACACAGAACGTTCATACATGCCAATAACAGTGGAAATGATATAGAGAGCAGTGACACCACCTAGCTCTTTCTGAAGAAGCAGTCAGCCACAGATGCTTATGAAATAAGCTCCCTTAGGGCCCGTTTACACAGCAATGGACAAATACCGGTTGGTTTATCTGACCGGTATTTGTCTGGTTTGTGTGCCGTGCACACGGCTGCCGGGGGAAGGCTTTTCTCTGCGATGAGCGGAGAAAAGCCCTCCCCTTTCACATTCACTTGCACATATTCCATCCGAAAACCGGACGGAAGAATCTGCATGTAGAATGTTTTTCGGGCGGCCTGCGGGCAGAAAAACCGCCGGACAGAAAACCCGTGCAGTGGGGACTGCTGCATGAGTTTTCCATATGAGCCCGTTGTGCTTGTTTGCGGCCGGTTTTTCAGTCGGTCTGCAAAACCACAAACCCTCTGAAAAACCTGCTGCAAACTCGTGCCGTGGGGACATGCCATTAGGGTATTTTCACACGGCGTGTTCAATCAAAAGCACTGTGTAAATCACATCCAACACGCAGGTGTGTGTTTGGATGTGTTTTTGCTGCAGGAGAAACGCACCCTATAGATTTAAATAGGGTGTCTGCTGCGTCAAACGGCTCAAGAATAGACATGTTAATTTTCTGAATGGATCCGAAAGATGCATCACAATGCATGTAAAACACTAATCGGTCATCACTCATCTGAACGCTGATGCATATTTTATAACACACTGCACATTGTTAGATACGTATTTGGGTCCGTTTAGGGTCCGAAACACGGATCCAAACACACAACTATAAACAGATCCAAAATTGGATCCAACACACTGTGTTAACAAAGCCTTACCTGTACCAACAATTGGAAGGGATCTTCCTTAATAGTAGTATAATATATACTATTCCCTATCATTACATACTATTCCCCACCTGTTCGGTACATAAGGGTCCGTCCACATGGCATGGTTTATTGGTCGGTTTTTCAGATGGTTTGCGGATTTAGAAAACGTCTGAAAACCAACAATACACCATTCCCATAGACTTTAATAGAAAATCCATGCAGTAGTCCATAATGAATGGATATTCAGCCGGACGGCTTTTCAGCCGCCAGCGTTCCTAAACACTTGGAGCATGCATAATCTTTTGGGTAGAAGGTGGGCAAATTCAATGGTTATGGGGGATGGGCGAATCCACAAACCAAGGACAGAACCGTCCCCCAAAATCTTTGAAAGACGATAAAATACTGGCCGGATTTTTTAAACAGAATCCGACTGGCATTTTACTGTACATATGCCGTGATAATGTACCCTAAGGGCATGTCCCCACGGCAGAGGACAAATACTGGTCGGTTTATCCGACCGGTATTTGTCCGGTTTGTGTCTGCCGTGTACACGGCCGCAGGGGGACGGCTTTTCTCCACGATGAGCGGAGAAAAGCCCTCCCCCTTCATATTCACTTGCACTTATTCCGTCCGAAAACCGGATGGAAAAATGTGCATGTACAAACTCTTTTGGGCGGCCCGCGGGCAGAAAACCCTTGCAGTGGAGACTGCTGCACAGGTTTTCCATAGAAGCCCGTTGTGCTCGTTTGCAGACGGTTTTTCAGACGGTCTGCAAAACCAAAAACCCTCTGAAAAACCGGCCGAAAACCCGTGCAGTGGGGACATGCCCTAATAATACAGCTTATGCAGACCTTCTTTATAAAAGGATTCTCTGTATTTTATATTATTAATGTATAGGCAGCTCCCCTCTCCTCTTTAAACAGAGATTCTGCAGCAGTAAAGGTATGAATTATTTATGACAAAGAATATTAGGAATCACCTTAAAAATTACTTGAATAAATTTGTTCACCTTCAGTCTTGTAATTGTATATGGTCAAACTGCTGAAATTTGCTGAAAGGGACTATGCCTGTACAGACAACTGATTAACTAAAATTAGACAGAGCACAGATACAATGTTGTACAACATGCGATAGTTACCACAAAATGCAGACTGTCTAGAATAGAAAACATACAATTATTTCCCATCTCCAAATTACGCAATCATTGTCATTAGGGATGGATATGCATTAAAGAAATAACAAAGTGTATTGCTGTTGTATCCATGAACAATGAGAGCACTACCTGTGCGGCTAGAGATGAAAAATTAGATATAGCTCTTGTCTACAACCTGTTGCTCTCCTGCTGTAGTATAACTACAACCCTCAGCATCCCTTCAATAATGCAGGCTTTTAAGGCTTGCTGGGAGTTACAGTTTTACAATCATTTTTATTGAAATAACATATAATTAGAAATAAGCTATAAACATCAGGGAAAGAGGGATAATATTCATAACGAAAAAATACTACAGAACTGTATTATTATTATAAAGCTAATAATATAAAACATGTAATAAATTAATTAATAGCTGAGCAATCATGTAACTCTACAAATAGTCTTTATGATACACTGGGGTTTTCTTATTTTAAAGCAGATGAAAGGTTGAATAAATACAATAGTGACAACATTTATACATATAAGTTGTATGCTAGACTTCCAAGGTAACTAAACAGCTGAGTAAAAATTGTTGCTGAACTGCCAGTTTCAGCAAATCCTTACTCTGTAACGAGAAAAGCGAGATTATAAGACAAAACACCTAAAGCATGGCATGGTATATGACATACATGATGATTGTAACAACCTGACAAGTCTTTCTTTACACATTTGTAGCCCTCACCTTAGGTCAGTTTTTATCTGTGATTACATTTTATAGTCACTATTAATATTACTTACTGCTAATTCTGTTACTTGCATTTATTGTTTCTAATAGTCCTAATATCGTGATAGCTGTATGACTATAATAATATTTGTAATAATAATCATCATATTAGGATTTATAAAAACGGAATTAGTAAAAGTATTTGTATTATTAGTGATTTTATGTTACAAGTAGTAGCAGTGCATATAGTGGTGGTAGTATATAAAGTACAACTACTATTATAATTTATTGTCTAAATACTATTTGTAGCAGTATCAATAGTATGTTTTATGAAAGTAGCTTTCATAAGGGAAGTATACTTCACACCAATAATCAGGAAAATATCTTGTTATATTTGATTTCATAGATAGGGTTTTAGAGGGCTTTCACACAGTGCAGTTTTGGTGCAGTTTTAACAGCGCTCCAATTAATCTGCCTTTATTACCAGCAATCTTCTTTCAGTTGTCTAAATTGGTTAGAAAGGTGTTTCAAGTAAGTAATCAATTACTGTGTTTGAAGACTTGTGGATTACAAATACACTCATTAATTACTCACTTTCCAAACAGTTTAGTGAAAGAAGCTTGCTCATAATAAAGGCAGGTTAATTGGAGCGCAGTTAAAACTACACCAAAACTGCACTGTGTGAAAGCACCTTTAAAACTACACCAAAACTGCACTGTGTGAAAGCACCCTTACTGCTTCCTGGTAAAAACCCATTACCTAAAATTGAGGTCACCTGGATTCCAGGGAAATCCCTCACACATACAAAACCCTTTATAAACAGCATCGTTAAGTGCAACTCATTCTATGATTGGCAAAGCTGGTACGTGATATTAAGACAGCTAGGGTGGAGTAACATAACACCAGGACCTTATAGTGCATGCTAGCCTGGAGGAAAGCTAATGCTTGATAATGCAACAACTAAGCATGGGTAACATCACATTAGGATCTTATAATGCGTTCTATTACGTTGAAAAAGCTGGTGCGTGATAATAGAGCAATTAAATCGGAATAATACCTAATCCGGAGTTTATATTGCATCCTATTATGGGGAATAAGCAAGTGCTTAATAATACATAAACTAAACTGGAGTAACATCACATCAGGAACTTATAATACTCTCTATCACATGGAAAAAGCTGGTGCTTGATAATACAACAACTATATCGGAGTATCACCTAGTCAGGAGCTTATAATGCATCCTATTATGGGGATAAGCAAGTGCTTAATAATCCATAATGTAAACTGGAGTAACATCTCATCAGGACCTTATAATGCGCTCTATTACATGGAAAAAGCTGGTGCTTGATAATACAACTATATCGGAGTAACACCTAATCAGGAGTTTATATTGCATTCTATTATGTGGAATTAGCTGGTGCTTGATAATACAACCAAACTGGAGTGACATCACATCAGGACATTATAGTTCATCCCAGTTTCTGAAAAAAGCTGGTGCGTAATGAAACAACTAAGCAGGAGTAACTTCACAACAGGATCTTCTAATGCGCTCTATTAGGAGGAAAAAGCAGGTGCGTGATAATAGAACAACTAAATCGGAATAACACCTAATCAGGAGCTTATAATGCATCCTAATATGTGGAAAAAGCGGGTGATTAAAAAATACATCAACTAAACTGGAGTAACATCTAATTAGGACATTATAATGCGCTCTATTGCATGGAGAAAGCTGGTGCTTGATAATACACTTATATCCAAGTAACACCTAATCAGGAGCTTATAATACATTCTATTACATGGAATAAGCTGGTGCTTAATAATACATCAACTAAACTGGAATGACATCACATCAGGACATTATAATGCGCTGTATTACATGGAGAAAGCTAATGCTTGATAATACACCTATATCGGAGTAACACCTAATCAGGAGCTTATAATACATTCTGTTACATGGAATAATCTGTTGCTTGACAATATATTAACTAAACTGGAGTAACATTACATCAGGACATTATAATGCGCTCTAATGCATGGAGAAAGCTGGAGCCTGATAATATACCTATATCGAAGTAACACCTAATCAGGAGCTTATAATTCATTCTATTACATGGAATAAGCTGAAGCTTGACGATATATCAACTAAACTGGAGTGACATCACCTCAGGACCTTATAGTTCATTCTGGTTTCTCAAAAAGCTGGTGCGTAACGAAACAACTAAGCAAGAGTAACTTCACAACAGGATCTTATAATGCGCTCTATTATGAGGAAAAAGCTGGTTTGTGATAATAGAACACCTAATCAGGAGCTTATAATTCATTCTATTACATGGAATAAGCTGAAGCTTGATAATACATCAATTAAACTGGAGTAACAGCTCATCAGGACCTTATAATGCGCTCTTTACAAGGAGAAAGCTGGAGCTTGATAGTACACCTATATCGGAGTAACACCTAATCAGGAGCTTACAATATATTCTGTTACATGGAATAAGCTGGTGCTTGATAATTCATCAACTAAACTGGAGTGACATCACATCAGGACATTATAGTTCATCCTGGTTTCTGAAAAAAGTTGGTGCGTAATGAAACAAGTAAGCAGGAGTAACTTCACAACAGGACCCATCTCATTATGTTGAAAAAGCTGGTGCATACCTGAATCGGAGCAAGATCTCGCCTGGACCTTATAATGCCTCCTATGTTAATACAAGATCTAAGCTGGAGTAACCCTTGATTGTGCGTCTTAGTAGGGGGGTGTAGTTGCAGGTCGCTCTCTTTAGAACTTGACTTCTGAGGTGGAAGTCCTCTTTGTGTTGCTGTCACCCCTGCATTACACTTGTCACCTGGATGTTCCAGCTCTCAGTGAATGGGCTCCTGTGATCTACCTCCTGCATGTGGAAGGAGGGATCAGCAGCAGGGCTCACTTCTATTAGTGAGGAGACAGTCCTGCCTCTTCTATCCACATAAGACAGGAGGAGGAGGAGGCCCCGGCACAGTGCAGCAGTCTACCTGTACCTGACTGTTGTAGCCAGAGGACGCTGGGCTCATCACACAGGTAAATCACTTACACCTGTCACTGTCTGCTCTTTATCTTTGATGGACCTTTTCTATTCTAGGTGACTCCCAGCAGAAAGTTTAAGTATAGCTGAGTGTACATGGAAGCATATCCACAAAAGTTATATATCCTCAAAAGTTACTGGCAGGTATTTGGAATGATCGATTTCTCTTATTTCCTTACAGAACAACTGGCAGACTCTATGGTGACCATGTCCAAGGTCTCTGGGGACATGTATGATGATTCAGACTGCATCTGCTCTTATGGGATGAAACTTACCTGGGACATCAATGACCCAAAGCTCCCGCAGGTGAGTTCAGCACTATGGACCTCATGCAGTAAATCACTAGATTACTGTCGCTTAGTTAAACCTATGGGAACTTGCATTTGTTTTAAAAGTTCAAAGACTCGGTGTCTGCGAGTAATCCCTTACAGTAAGTAGAGCCTGACAGATACTTTCACACTGCATGCATGAGAGCTGCGGGGTATGCTGCTGCAAACAGAACCAGTGTGACTTCTATGGCTTCTATCTATCCACCTTCCTCAAGAAGTAGCAATTAAATGCTCATTGACGAAGAAGAGAACAAATAGTAACATTTACAACTCTGACACCAATTATAGTGCGATGAGACTCATCAGAGCCCCCGGCAATACATATATGATAGATAGATAGATAGATAGATAGATAGATAGATAGATAGATAGATAGATAGATAGATAGATAGATAGAATATGTAATGTGTGTGCATTTATTAATGTAGAGAGCAATACAAAGATAGAAGATAGATAGATAGATAGATAGATATGTAATGTGTGTGTATTTATTAATGTAGAGGGTAATACATATAGAAGATAGATAGATATATAGGAGATAGATAGACAGGCAGACAGACAGATAGAATATGTATTTATTGTGTGTATTTATTAATGTAGAGGGTAATACAAATAGATAAATAGATGGATAGATAGATAGATAGATAGATAGATAGATAGATAGATAGAGAGATAGATAGATAGATAGTAATTTGATAGATAAAAATAGAAAAATGGGAATTGGGGGTTTTATTTATTAACGTAGAGGGGTTAAATACAAAAAAGATAGATAGAAAAGAAAAGATGATAAATAGAAAAAGATAGATAGATGGAAAGGGTAGGGTAGATAGAATATGTAATGTGTGGGGTAATTTTTTTTTAACGTAGAGGGTAATACCCAAAAAGAAGATAGATAAAAAGATAAAATAGAAGGGAAAAATAATACATAATTTCATAGATAGAACCCAAAAGATTTAAAAATTTTAAAAAAAAGAAATGTGTGTGTAAATTTTTTTAAAGTAAGGGGAAAACAAATAGAAATAGATAGATAGAAAACAGACAGACAGACAGAACCTAGATAGATAGATAGAAAGATAGATAGAAAAGATAGTTAGATAATAATGGTATTTAAATTTAATTTTAGAGGGTACAAAAATAGATAGATGATAGATAGAAAAGATAGATAGATAAATAGATAAATAGATAGAAATAAATGTTTAAGTGGGGTGTATTTTTTTAATGTAGAGGGTAATACCTAAGAAGATTTGATAATAGATAGATAATAATATTAAAGTGTGTGTATTTATTAATGAAAGGGGGTTTCATATAGAAAAGATAATAGATAGATTAAAAGAAAAGAAAATAGAAAAAAGTAAAAAGTGTGCTTTTATTAAAGTAGGGGACAATACAAAGAAAAGATAAATAATAGATTTGATAATTTGATAGATACATAATAGAAAGGAAAGATAAATAGATAGACAATAGATAGATTTGATAAAAAGATAATAGATAGATAATAGGTAGAAAGATAATAAAATATGTAATTTGTGTTTCATTTTAAATTTAATTGGGGAGAGAGCCCAAAACAAAATTAAAATATATAGAAAGATTTGGGTAGATAGAAAAATAATTTGATAGATAGATAGAAACATAGATAAAATAGAATATGTAATGTGTGTGAAATTTTTTAATTTAAGGGTAATACAAAATAGAAAAATAAAATAGATATGTAAAAGTGGTATTTATTAATGTATAGGGTAAAACCCAAAAAGATAAAAAGATAGATAGATAGGGTAGACCGTCAGACCCGATAGACAAATAGATAAAATAGAATATTAATGTGTGGGAAATTTTTTAATGTAGGAAAGGGAAAAACAAAAAAGAGGGGGATAGATAGATAGAAAGATAGGGTAGAAAAGATAGATAGATAGATAAAAATAATATGTAATGTGTGTATTTATTAAAGTAGGGGGGTAAACTATAGAAATAGAAAAGATAGATAGATTGAATTTGATAGATAATAGATGGATAGAAAGGGTAAAATAGAATTTTGTTTAAAGTGTGAAATTTTTTTAATGTAGATGGGGAAAAACATATAAAAATGATAATAATAGATAGATAAAATAGATAGATAGATAGATAGAAAGAAGAATAAGTAATGTGTTGTATTTATTAATGTAGAGGGTAATACATATAGAAATAGATTTGATAATTAAAAAAAGATAGATAGATAGATAGATGATAGATAGATAGAAAAAATGTAATGTGTGTGATTTATTAATGTAAAGGGTAAAAACAAAGAAAAGGGTGATAGATAGATAGATAAAATAAGGGGAAAAAGAAATAGATAGATCCCGCTCTATTTTTTAAAACAAAGTGCACCGTTCCAATAAGCCAGAAAAAAAAGATTTTTTATGGTAATGCAATAGGGCCCTTTTATTTTAAAACTTTTTTCAGGGATTTTTTCAAAAATAACTAGTTTCCCCCGCAAAGTGTATTTTGATTTAAAAAGTTTCTCATAGTCAAGGGCAGAACTGTCTCTTATTTAGAAGTTTCTGCATTGCTGTAATTCTGGTTTCTGCTGCCTGGAGATTTCCTAAACAATCTTCGTTTTGGGTTTAATTAAGGGGGGAAAATTTGAATGAAAAAAAAGGTTTAAAAAAAAACCCCCTTTAAAGGGCAACAAAGACATGAAACGATTCAAAACCCCTTCGTTTTTTTGTATAGTTTTTACATGTACCCCATAAAAAAATCTACAGTTTCCAAAAAAACCCGTATTTTTTATAAAAAGATGCGGAAAAACTATGGGAAGAAATAAAAGTCTCATTTCACAATACGTGTCCCTTTTTCTATATCCAAAGATCAAATTTCAAAAATCTAAATTAGCAACTTCTTAAAAATGCACTATAAAGTGTCTTATCATTAGTATTAAAGTAAACACAAAAATGAAGATCGTTTTGGGATTTACTTTATTTTTGCTATCATTATGTATATATATATATGCACCCAAATTGGAATTAAATGGGAGCACCAAACCCGTTTTTTGACCAAACCAAAAGCCAAAAGCGTAGGGAAAGAAACGAAAATATAACGATAATTTTTGTTAGGACAAAATTTCAATTTTGTCAGTATAATAAATAAAATAAATAAAAATATAAATTATAAAAATATTTTATATATAAAATATATATAAATATATTTATAATATATATATATATATATATATAAAATATATAGGGCAACTTTTAAAATACATAGGGTATTGTGAACGATAATGTAAAGTGCGTACAAAAACATAATAAAGAAATGCCTTTTCCCAAACTATCTATCTATCAATTCAACCATTAAAAACAAAGTGGGGTGTCTATTTTATCTATCTTTTCTAACTATTTTAAACTAATCTATCTATCAAATAAATAACAAAGATTTAAACTATTTATTTCTAGATATAAAACATATACTATCACAATAGTTTGGACTCATTTTGTTTTTAATATGAACTACATCTATCGATACAAAACATACCTATGTCATATAATATATATATATAAAATTTAAAATTTTATAACTACATTTTGTATTCTACTTTAATGTTAACTCTCAAGCTTTGATAAAAGACAAACTGCTAAATAATATATATATAATATAAAATAAAAAAATATATAAATATAATATATATATACTGACACACATAGACTATGCTTTACATTATATATATATTATATTATATAATATATACAATATATCTATTATATATATATAAATATATTAAAAATATATATAATAATATATATATATATATATATATTATATAAAAAAACCACATTGCACATTGTATAGGTAGTGAGTACTTGTGCGGTAGTGCGCGATAATCAGTGTGTACCATAAAGCTCACAAAAAAATCCTCGCTGCGCATCAATGGGGGAAAGTTCAACGCTGTTTTCGGACTGTTCATTCTCAATGGTGAACTGCTTATCTATTGCCAAACAGATCTTCTCCCCAAGCAAACACTTCCCCACGCCTGTGTACAAGCATTTATTGACTTAGTTTAGAGTGGCAATTCTTGTACAGTATTTAGGCCCTTCAGTATTTTTAGAAACATACAATACAAATTAATCTAACTTCATATAAGACATTGACTGCGTGTCTATGCTCTAAGACTGACTTGTAGACATATTAGGTCATACATGAAGTTACTGTTTGGATTAGTCATTGATTGGGATTTATTGTTCGCGGCTATAAGAAGCGTTCTGAAACATAAAGGGCAGAACCTGTTCAGCCAAGAATTATCTGCATTAAAATTATACATAGGTTCCAGCAGTGTCATTGTATGAGTTTTTCCACTTCCATTTTCCCATTTTATCTGTTTAGTAGTGCTACAACACTAGTGCTACAGAATACTGCTCAAACATAACTTCTAATATGTTAATGTTATATTATTAGAATTTCTATGTAGATTTTCCCCTTTTTTATATATAAATATATATATATATAATATAATATAATAATAAAACACCCCATATCTATTGTATTCATTTTAGCTTTAAATTTTGAACAATTATATTTTAATATATATAAAAATAAAAAATTTCATCAAATTTTTATATCTATCTATCTATCTATCTATCTTCTATATCTCCCTCTTTCTTTTTTTCTTTATAAATATAATAAATCAATATATATTGATTTATTATATTTTTATGAGAGAAAGAGGGAGATATAGATAGACAGATAGATATGAAAGATAGATGTAACTTTTATCTGTATATATGTATAAATATGTACATATAATTTTTGCATATATTCAAAGCCAAAATGATATACAAAGATTGTTGTGTATATATATATATATATAATATATATATATATAATTATATATATATTAGATAATAATACACCACACACCACAAGCATCTACATAGACATTTTAAAAATATATATATATATATATATATATATATATATATATATATATATTATATATATAATATATATATTATTAATAGCTTAATAATTTTAGGAGGGTCAACAGAATCAAAATAGGGCACAACTGTAATCTAGAAGTGGCTACTGAAACAGAGCTGGGTAATAATCTTGGTGACTAATTAGTAGAAAGCTTTAATAGCATTTATTCTATTTTGTACAACTGCTGTAAATGATCCCATTTGATGTTTTAGGATATAAAGCAGTTTGACACCTTCCAGGAGTGGACAGATGGTTATGTCAGATTTATATACAGTGGAGAGGATAAAAATGCTCAGCGCCACCTCAGTGGCTGGGCCATGAGAAACACCAACAACCACAACTGTCAGATCCTGAAGAAGTCTTGTCTGGGTGTGGTGGTGTGCAGCAGGAGCTGTTCATTGCCAGATGGGGGGAAACTGCAGCTCAGGCCAGCAATCTGTGACAAAGCAAGACAGAAGCAACAAAGTGAGTGATGTCTATGTGTCCTCCTTTATCATAACGATTGGACTCTTACCCTGATGAGAAATGTTTTTATCCTATTGCCAGGTTTCACTAATACCATGACTCCTTAATGTGAACATTAGTATTTACAAGGGGGTCCAAGATCCAAATGTGGCTCCTGGGCAATGGGATTGCTTAACAATAATGCATGCTGCACTTTCTTGTTTGCACCTCTATTCATTTTTTTTTTGTTACTGAAAATCGATCTGATCTCTTGCCTGTGATTTATACTGATGTCAAAGTCATAAGTACTGCTGATACCAGTGTGCTATGTTCCCTTCATAAATTTGTGATCATAATACTTAAAGTAAATATGCAAAAAAAGGGTCAACCTCCCTTATACAAACACTAAAAAGGGAATAATCGCAGGATGGTTGTTTAGTGAAAGCTTGAGTTGCAGAAACACATTTGATGTAAGCAGCAGTTATACATTAATAACCCTATATATATATAGGTTATAAATCTATGACATAAATGTCTGTGACTGCCATGTTCAACCCTATGTCTACTGGTATAGACCCATCATACTATGTATTATAGGGTATATTTATTAGGATAGCCATGTAACTAAGTGAAAAACAAGTCCCTACTTTCCTTTGTGATAAAACCACACAAAAATACTTCTATACCTTTATATAACATAGAATTATACCAGGAAACAAAACCCGATCATTTTTAAGCACCACAAACATTGATATTTTCAAATCTGTTTTTTAAATGATCATACCTCTCATTTCCCATAAGAGTTCTTGTACCGAATTTTTGGGTAAGCAGATACCCTCCACTTGTATCGATAATGCACTGAATGATATTTTTTATGTCAACTGTTTCTATAACTATGTTATAATTGTTAGAATTAGATAAATTGTATCTGTTAAGTAGGTTTTCTTTTGGGTAGATTATCCATTAAAAAAACATAAAACAACGAAAGAAAACAAATACAAGGTAGCCACATTTTTGTGTTAGTGTGTATAATAGGCCTGTGTGATAGTTTCACAATACAATACAATATACAATATATGTAAAACAAGCTGATATTTTATTTCCACTATGCAGAAAAACTTTGCAGCAATTGTAACTCTGCACTGGAACTGATCCCTTGTCGAGGTCACAGTGGTTATCCAGTTACCAATTTCTGGCGCCTAGATGGAAAAGCCATCTTTTTCCTGGTAGCTTCTAGTAATATAATGTAAATGCAAAGTTTGTGTCATGCCCTTGTGCTGCCAATACCATCTCTGACCTATCTGGGCCCTGGACCATACAAGACTTCAGATGGAATCCTGTGGTATCTAGTCAACACCTTGAACTCTTTGTCACATCTCTTAAACCATTCCTGAACATTTTTGCTGTATTGTAGGATACATTAGCCAGCTGAAAGGCCACTGTCATTATGGAATACTGTTACCATGCAGAGGTTTATTTGGTCAGCAAAAATGGTTAGGTAGGTGGCAAGCGGTAATTAACATCCACAGTGGTCACCTTCAACACTCTAGCCAGTCTTTGGCAATGCCCCCCCTATATGCAGCAAGCAATAATGCAATGTGCCATGTGTGTACTGACACCTCTTATCATACCAGCGTTTTTAATTTAAAAAATATTATATTAATATTTATATTTTTATATAAATAATTTAAAAATTTTTATTTTTTATATTTTTTTATATATCCTTTTCAAAAATAATTGCGCACCAAAAAAACTATAGCTAGGTCCCCGGGGAAAATCCCGGGCAAAGACCTTCAATGTAGAAAAAAGTAGAAAAAAATCCACACACCCAAAAAAAAGGATGCAAAATTTTGGGTAAAGATTTTTATTCACCCCATTTCCCTGCAAAAGTTTTAGTCCTCGCTTAAAAAGACCTATTTTTGACTGAAACTTTTTATGGACATGGGTGAATAAATCTTATCTTTTTGCATACATTTTTTGGAATGCTGTGGATTTTCTACTTTTTCTACATTGAAGGTCTTTTTTGGTAACTTTTTTCCGCTGGCACCTTAAATATGTATTTTTTTAGTACGCAATATATTTTTTTAAAAGATATTATAATATATAAATATATATACACATATGTATATAACTGCTGGCTATGATAGAGAGTGTCAGTGTACACATTGCATTATTGCTTGCTGCATATAGGGGGGCATTACCAAAGACTGGCTAGAGTGTTGAAGGTGACCACTGTGGATGTTAATTACCGCTTTCCACCTACCTAATCACCTTCTATTTTTTCAGAGCATTATAGAATTGCTTTTGAAAAATATTTAGCCCAGTATAAAAAAACTTTCTAGGGCTGACTTTCTTTGTTGCCCATAGCAACCAATCAGAGCAGCCCTTTCATTTTACATACTGCTGTGAAAAAAATGAAAGGGCAGCTTTGATTGGTTGCTATAGGCGACAAAGAAAGACTTAGACCTGGACAGTTTTCATACATGTCCCCATAAAATCTATTTATCTATCTATCTATCTATCTATCTCATATCTATCTATCTATCTATCTATCTATCTATCTATCTAGATAGGTGTGTCTATATAGATGGACACATATATATAATCACATTTTGGCCATATTGATAGATCTTGATAGATAGACAGATAGATAGGTGTGTCTATATAGATAGACACATGTATATAATCACATATTTGCCATATATATGTATAGTAAGTATCTTCTCTTCGGATTGGTATTGGTTTAACAAGTAGAATGCAGGATAACATATTCGGCATGACACCATCAGTTATGCAAGCTATACTTATCATGCATATTTGTAGTGAATTTAATAGTACACAGCCTTTCTGTTTGACAATAATGTATGATTTATTTTAAGGCAAAAGGAGTTCATGACCATCCAAGACCAGAAAGTAAATCAGAAACAGAAGCTAGACGAAGTGCCGTGAAAAGACAAATGTCTTCTTCTCACCTGTCACAGAAAAAGAAGCTTCTGGAATCTGAGGTGAGGAAATAGCTCTCAGGATCTGCTCTGTGGAGCACTTAGGTCTCGCTTCACGGAGCACACGTATATGGCAGCTGACTGATGGCTCATTAACCATTCGCATTGTTCAATCCTTATTGTGATTAATATCATTAATAGTGTCTACATCACCCCAAAATATGTTGCATAGGATGAAGTTTGCTTCTCTTTTATCTCTTATGTTGTATCGTTCAGACATCATACATGATATCTACTGTAAATAGAGTATTTATCTAAAAGGGCTTAATTAAAAACTTTTTAAAGAATTCTATTTGACAGAATAACCATTAAAATTCTGAATGCTTTTACAGAAATCTCAGAGAAATTTCTCCACGTCTCTTTCTGCCTTTTATAAGAAAAACTGGGTTTAACTCTCTGTACTATGTTATATCCATATGGTATATAAATAATACTTATTAATTGCTCCATTTCAGGTGGGAAGATACAATGATAGTGGCGGACATTTCCCTTATCCAATGTCTTGCTTAGAGGGATCAGAACGCCTCGGTCTTGTTGCAGATGGAAACTTTCCCCTTCCAGCTCAACACTACACATCATTTCAGAATTCAGATCCTTACAAAACCAACTATGATCCTGTGGGATATCAGAGCGATCCTGTGGCACCCTTTCCAAAATGCCCTAGTAGAATATATGTGCCCAGAACTCCATGTGGCTATGATTTTCATGTCCCTGGATACATGACCTCTAATTCCTACCCTCCACTCTATAAAGAAGCAGTGGGTAGTTTGCCAGATAGTGACCGTGTTCAGTTAAATGGGTCTCAAGCTAATCTTGGCACGCTAAACACACATGAGAGGAGTTATGATAGCTCTGGTAAGCACAATGGATGGAAACAAATCTTTTCAAAAAATGGATATGTGGACAGAAATGACTATGTCCAAATTCAGCCAAATACTGGTCACTCTTATTACAATGCCGAGTACCCTTGCAGATATGCAAGGTCACCATCTCCAGCCTTACAAACTGTTATTACAACAACCACCAAGGTTTCATACCAAGCCTACAAACCTCCTGTGGTTAAATATGCTGACAACCTGTGCGATGTCAAAACTCTACAGAACTATTCACACATGCAAGACAGCATATCTGAAGGCGTCTTAAGTGACATAAAAGCTCAAGATGATTTCACAGTCATGAAATCAGCTCTAGGCTACCAAGACCAAATCCCTCCAAAACCTGAGAGAGTGGACAACCTGGACTTTTATCGATATGGTACCTGCATGGGCAATGGCTTCTCAGGACAACCTTACCGATATGACAACTCGGACTACTGAAATAAAGGAAATGGCAAATATATTATGATTAGTACATGTTGACTTTATTTATGGAGTTAGGTCTTGACAGGTCAGTAATATGCAGATCAATGATCTGTGTTATGTAGGCTTACCTGTGTCCAAAAGACAATCATGATAGCCATTTTGGTGGCTGTATATTATCTGTAAAGGCTAAATAATTAATGTAATCCTTAAGAGTTAAAGGAGTTTTGCCAAGAAGAGCAGAGAGCCAGGGAGCGTCTGCATGTTTACTCAGAAAATTACATTACAACCAGTGGATTCTCTATACAAAAGACACAGGATCTATCTCCCCAGTCCCTTCAAAGCTTGTTCATGTTCCCTGCCATCAGATAAGAAGTGCAAACAACACAAGCATGGCCAGATCAGTTCCTGTCAGCTCCTGGTCGTGTCTAATGTAAACTGTCAGGAAACCAAGGGCATGTAAGGAAGGCTGTAGCTCTCAGAGGCTTCACTTTTTTTGATGACATATATTTAGAAAAGTGATTAAATACCCATTTTGGAGGATCCCACGTCAACATTAGATCATGGCAAAACCCCTTTAAGTTATAGACTGACACAATGAACCCTGCAGAACACTGACCGGCGTTATGTAGGCTTACCTGTGTCCAAAAGACAACCATGGTAGCCATTTTGTTGATTGTATTTTATCAGTAGAGGCTAAATAATTAATGTAATTCTTAAGAGTTAAGTTATAGACCGACACAATGACTGCTTTGACTAAATCATCAAGAGATATACTGTGAATGGTAAAGCAGTTTGGCAGTTTCCATGTTATATAAAAAAAACTTTTAATTAAAAAATAATATACACATGTCCCGAAAGACATGCGTCAGTGGAAAGACAACTTTATTTGCTCTCTGTAGATTTGTGAAGCTGTCTGCTTTTTGTGCTACCATCTTAGTAAACTTTTTTTAAATTTCAGTTTACACAAAAGGCCTCAACAATGGAAGCATATCCTTTTGTAAAGCATATCTATGTATATCAAACCTACTATGTACATAACAGATTTGTAAATGACTTGATTGTTGTATACTGAAATGATTTGTATTGTTTTGTATATACATTTTGCTAATAAATGGAGCTATATGAAACTAGTATTGCTTTACTTCTTACATTAAACATACAATAGAAAGTCTCTCGATTGATGTTTTAAATTACAGTACATTTATTAATATATTTGATAATCAAGAGGATTATCTGGTTTATAAAACTGATTTTCATATTACTGAATTCTGAGTTGATAGAGCGGAGTTGATCATTTAGGATGTCTATCGACTAATGAAAGTAGAGAAGAACTACAATTGTGGTCTTTTGCTTTGGGGGATGTTATGCCTTGTTACTGTCTATTGTTTAGAAGAGTACAGTGGTCCCTCAACATACAATATTTATTGGACAAGCATTGTATGTTGAAAACAAAACGCTATGGAAAACTGGTAATTGGTTGTGAAGCCCTTAAATGTCACCCAAGATAATACAAACTGAAGATGAAAGAAAATGAAGCAAACAACAAATATAGGCAAAGCAAGTTCTTACATATGACAGTCAGAAAGAGCTGCTGGGAGCTGGAAGTAATTTTCTATTTTGGGGACAGGAGCTTCTTTGGGTCATGTACTTTATACACACTGGGCCAAAAGAAAAAAAGAAAATTGAGCTGCCCTCAGCTGGTGCCGAAAAAAGCAACTCATCCTGGCACATGTAAAGAGCAGTACAAAGCATGTAGTACTGCACTGTACTGTAGAGAGGCGATTTAATTTTTTCCAAATTTTTTAAAGGGGTGTTCTAAAACTTTAAAATGATTGTTAGTCATTAGGAGATGGTAGAAAATACCATCCCCCAAAAAGCGTACCTTTTAAACCCGCTCGTTCCAGCACCTGACCAGTCCCGGTGATTCTGCCCAATGACATCACAATCCATTCTTCATCTTCCAGCTATTCAAAGGCTTTAGTGGTCACTTGCTGAATACACTGCAAATGATTGCTGACACCTGTGATTGGCTGCAGGATCATATGAAGAATTAATGGTGGCATTATTGGTTGGAATCACCAGGACTGGTGCTGGAAAGAGCAGATGTAAAAGGAAAGTGTTTTTTCGATTTTCTTGCATCCACTAATAACTAATGAACATTTTAGAGTTTTTGAACACCTTTTCAACTATAATGTATTTTTATATATATAAGTAGTACATTAGCCTGAGTATTAATGGTACACAGCCAATTGCTAGAGCATACCTAAAGATGTCTATACATAGACTAAAGTTGGGGGAAATTTAGCAATTAACAATTATTTAAGCTGACACATAGTTGTCTGGAAAGAAGTCGGCTGAGTTTGAAATTTTAATTTGATAGTAGGATGAAAAATCTTTCCTACAGAACAATTTTATCTTCAGAGAGCTTTCCCAGATTATTCCCAGAAGAATCATTCCTCATTTTCCCACAGTCATTAATCATGTATGGCTAGTTTAAGCAACTGCAACCGCCAATATGGATTAAATTGTATATGGCCGTGTCATCAAAATAGCATTCACCAGACAATCTTTGTTCATTGGTTGTTCAAGAATCAACCTACTTCAGTCTAATTTGTATAGTCCTTTGAGCATGGGCTGCCTGTTGTTGCTTGGCATGGGCCTAAATGTGCCACAGAGATTCCCTATCATGTGATAAAAGTCTCTCCCTTTAAATGCCACAATCAGGATTAATAGATGATGAAAATCAGAGGTTGATGTACCAGATGACAGCTCTGGATGACACTACCTAGGAAATGCCTCATTCACAGGACTTCTCTAAAGTGGAGCTATTTGACATGGAAATGTAAAAGTCTGAGGGGGAGATAGTGTTGTTTATTTTGGTGGACGTAAAAAAAAGGCAGGTAGGCTACCTGGGTCACCAGACCCAGAGGGGCCTCGGTTCAGAGGGTGGAACCCTGTCCTCAACAGGGGTGATCTAATTAGTTCTCTTGTTGGACCCAGCAGGCCAGTGTCTCCATGTGGGAGGAAGTCAAGATATACAAAGTCCCAAGGGGTCTGACCAACATGGTCTAAGTACAAGCACTGCGGGATTCTCATTTTGAGAGCAGATGCCAGCCAAAAGAAATTTTCCTGGCTTTATAGTAGCTATCAATTATCAACCCACATTATAACCTTGTGTTTATTCCTGAGTCCATACCATTAAGATGTCCCTGGTTGACAATGCCTGTTTTTTAGGACTCAGTGGATACAGGTAAGAAGTAAATACCCAATAAATAGTATGTGTAGGGCCTCACAGTTGGTAGGAGGGAGCAAAGGAGAGTTAACATAAGTCAGTGATTTGTACCAGAGGGAAAAGTGTAGTAAGACTGCATAGATAACTTGCTGTTCTCCAGCCCCAGGATAATTTAAAATAATAAAGTTTAATTCATACTATATTAAAAATGAATAGCTCTCATCCTCTAACACATTTCAAGACAGTCGGATCTTACATAGCATGGGAGCTATTAGTTTTTAACGTAGTATGAATTAAACGTTATTATATTAAATTATCCTGTTGCTGGCAGACAAACGTTAAGGCCATGTTCACACGGCTTAAAATGGGCCGTATTTCGGTCCGTAATTACGAGCCGAAGTGCGCAAATTACGGGCTGAAAACGGACCATTCATTACGGTAATCCACAGTTCTCATAGAGAACTATGGATTACGTCTCCTCTCCCTGCTCGGCGAATACGCCGAGGGGGGAGATAATTCACATGTCACTTTCTAGCAGCGTATATGCGCCGCTAGCAGTGATTCTCTATGAGCCGGCGAAGTGCCGGCCCCCCGCTCCCGCCCCACCCCCGGCCACAAGGCGTAACTGCGGGGCGTAATTACATCCCGCAGTTAAGCCGTGTGAACATAGCCTAAGTTGCATCAAGTGGAGATTTGCCTGCTGTCCAACGGCCCTTCCTTGCATTGGATTATTATTCAAGGACTATGGGCCACATGTATGAAAACTGTTTAGGTCTAAAACTCACATAGGTTACTATGGGCAAAAAAGTGAGTTTTAGACCTAAACAGTTTTCATACATGTGGCCCTATGTTATCACACTCATATTCCATGAAGTACATCACCAGTGGTGAGCAACAGAGCAGTTTTTTCTTTTTGATTCATGGAAAACTTGTTATTCTTATGCAAAGTGAGATGTGTAGACCTGAGTTTGTCCATTTTGGGAGAACAGTCGACTGGAGACTGGAACAAGTGCCAGTTATCTATAATGAGGTTACACATTGGGTCTCCAGTAGTTGGGACAGTGGACAAGAGGACCTGATGTGCTCAAGTAGTACCATGTAGCAGAAAGCAGGTGCAGAACTCTCCACTGTTCAAGCTGTGCAGATTCTTGCAAGCCCCATTTCATGCCATAGCATAAGAATACACAAACAGTTTTAGAATAACAAATTAAAGAAGCCACATTATTTTCTTTTAAATGTCTACCTTATATTTTCTCTGAAAATAATTAAAATTGTAATTTTTTTTGCATTTTTGTAAATATGTCTCTTATCTCTTTAGCCTTTTTTTTTTCCAACAAGTTTTGTATTGACAAATATCCAGAATTATATAGGAATACTGTGGAAAAACTATCAGCACTTGCACTTAAAAGAGTGGAGGAAATTTGTCAGCCTTGACTAACAAGTGGGATCATGTCAATGTCTACTTTGGGAAGAATTTGTGGTTTATGTTTCATTGGAATCAACATAATGTTTGAAACCCATCCAAATATCTATGTTCATTGTGAAAGTGTATGCTTTCATCTGTGCTTCTTCATGTAAACAATCTAGGTGGACTGATTAGTGAGGTGTGCAGAATCTGCATTTATCACTCTCTCAGTCTGCAAACACAGACACATCTGGCTCAGGAACTCTCAATGCTCTATAATATATACTTTAGCCTACATTTAGGCTATGTCTACACGGCAGTGGACAAAAAAGACCTGTAAACCAAATCCTAAAAACATTCATAAAACTGAATTGTTTGTCCACTGCCTGTCAAAAGGTGCTGGAAAAATGTCAGTTTTTTG
This sequence comes from Phyllomedusa bahiana, assembly GCA_025379985.1. Taxonomy (NCBI): domain Eukaryota; kingdom Metazoa; phylum Chordata; class Amphibia; order Anura; family Hylidae; genus Phyllomedusa; species Phyllomedusa bahiana. Next base: position 54,180 of record JAODAL010006770.1, read on the forward strand.
GCGTATTTTGCATTTTTTGACGTGTTCTTTGCGCATTTTTTGCGCTTCTTTTTGCAGAAATGCAAAGCATTTGGCTAGATCCACACAGCATTGGAAAAAGAACATCCAATAGTCGACCAGTTTTTGTCTGATGCACGATCGTATTTTCAGCGGTTTTAGCGGTTTGCCAAAAATACAATTGTTTTTTCTCTACTTTGTGGACATAGCTTTAGATTAGCTGTGTATTTCTGCACAAAAAACACCAAAAAATGAGAAAAAGAAAACGCCAAAAAAGTCAGGAGCTTTACATAGACTCCAATAGTAAATTTTCTGTCCTGCTCAGTCATTTTTTGTAACATGTTTCAAAAAACAACTAGCAAATAAAAAGACATTCTGTGGAGACAACAGAACGTTTTTACTATACAAGTTTATGGGATCTGTTTTCAGCCGTTTTCTCAGCATTTTTCAAAACAAAAAACACTGAAAAAACATATGTTTTTGTGTGCAGTGGAGACATAGCCTCACTAATACTAGTGTTTTACCCTAGTATAAGTCAATAGATGAAAGGTATGCCTCATATTAATTAATGAAGTGTATACTCCTCCTAATAAATTTGGCAAACAAAAATCTAGCAAACAAAAAATTATTATTGTAGGTGTAGATATGCTACAATTGTCTTACCATCTTTAACTATCTTTCTTAATAAATGTGGCCTAAATTATGTCGCTTTGAAGACCAACCACAAAAGTTGCATATTTTTCCTCAATTTAAACCTTATCTGGCATAATTTGTATGACAAGTGTGGGCTTTTCTTATGCTAATTTATTGTGATTAACTGTTTAACACGCAGTCACATAATTTTGACCACTACCAATCATAAAACAGTAACTTATTTTACTTGAATTACTTGATTATGTGGTAGTCACTTCCAGTATCCAGTAACAAAAAAACAAAAACCTAAAGTGAAAGTCCATTCTTGAACATCAACTTATTTTTTCAACCAATATAATTGAGAGAAAAAGAAAAAACACTAAGGGCCACATGTATGAAAATTGTCTAGGTCTAAATTTCACTTTGTTTTCCATAGCAACCAATCAGATTGCCTCTTTGATTTCATATAGTGCTCTGGAGAAATTAAAGGGACCCTCTGATAGGTTGCAATGGGCAACATAGTGAATTTTAGACCTAGACCCTAAGGGTATGTTCACACGGTGTGTTGGATCTGTTTTTGGATCCGTTTTCGATCCGGAAAACGCATCTAAAAGCGCTGCATAAGTCGCATCCAAAGTACATCCAACACGCAGATAAACCGACCGGTATTTGTCCTGTGCCATGTAGACGGGAGCTAAGGGTCGTTTCACCTACAGCTATTTTTGGAAAACTGTCACTACAGTTATTTGAGCTAAAACCAGAAGTGGATAAAGCAGGGAGGAGGAAAAAAAAAGTCCTTCCGTTATATTTCTCATTCCCTCTTATCTTTCCACATAAATTACAGGGGCAGTTTTTCACAATCTAAGCCATATAAGAATCCTTAAGGCTATCATCACATAATCTTGTTTTTGGGAAAAATTACCCTTTTTTGGGGCAAGTATACTGGTGATTTTACCTGCATTTTTTGCAAAAAAAACTGTGCACAGATGTTAGCTATAAGTCAGTACCGTTTTTTTTTTCTGTTTGGCTTTTTTTGGTTCAGTGGTTTTTCCCAAATGCAGCATGATTTTGCTTTTTCAGGCAGCTTCTAACACCGACCTCAATTAATTTTTTTCTGCTTAGACATTTTTAAAAAGTGTATAAATGTGTGCCGCATTTTTCTGGTGTTTTTTCACATTACAAATCATGTGATTCAAAAAGTAATAATTGAATCACACGACCTAAGAACTACATGATTTGTTATATGATGAGCATCACAGAAAAAATGCCACTGGAAAAACCCATCAAAAGAATGCATTAAAAAATGCATATAAAAGAATAAATGCAGTTTTTTTTAAAGGGGTGTTCCAGGAACAATTCATGCTCATTTCTCCATCGGGTTATGAGTAAAAAATAGAAGATAAACCTCATACTTACCTCTCGGGTGGTCTCCTTCACTCCCAGCTGCCGGTCCATTCATCCCAGCTGAAGTACAGAATGTTCATCGTTCACATGACAGCTCCAGCCAATTACAGGCTAGAGAGGTCATGTGCAGGTGGCCTTGTGGCCTGTGATTGGTTGCAGCTGTCACGTGAAACCATCTGTATTTCAGCCTGGATAAACGGACCGGCAGCTGGGAGTGAACGGGAGTGTCCGGGTGGTAAGTATGAGGTTTTTCTTCTACTGTTACTCATACACCGATGAACAAATGAACATGAATAGATCCTGGAAAACCCTTTTAAGACAAATAGAACGGCCACAAAAAGTATGTCAAAAAGAGCCTTTATATTACTTAGGACTCAGCTTTAAATCAATCTAGTGTTAAAAGTTAACATTCAGGCTTGCATACAGTCATAAGAAAAAGAGAGTGCATCCTCTTTGAAATTGATGGTTTTACATAATAGAACATAGTAAAATTAAATCTTGTCCTTAAAAAGTCTTAAAATTAGGTAAACACAACCTTCCATGCACAACAACAGATAAATTAAACTGTGTCATTATTTATTTAAAACAAACTAAGCAAATGCAGAAGCAGTTTGTGAAAATTAAAGGGGTTGTCTCCCCTCAGAGTTTCATAGATGCATCCTGTCACTTCCTGGTGGACGTCTGTTTTTAGATACGAATGGGTGCATTCCTCATGTATTAAACTCTGTGTTTTCAGTCTGCAAATTTTATTTAGTTAGTTTAGAAGCTTCTAAACTCTAGAGGGTTTTTATTAAAGTTCCGTAGTCTTAGTGTTTTTTGTCTGAAAGTTCAGATAAAACATGCTCTCCTTGGCTCCCAAGACCGTTGTGATGGTCACCCCCTTTATAATGACAAAAAAAAAGGGGAGGAAAGAGTACATTGCACCAAAAAACAAACAAAGGTCAGCTCACCCCAAACAAAGATGATTCAGCTCCCCTGGTGGGAAACAGCCCGCATTTCGTCTGGAGTTAGAGACGTAACCCAAAAAGTCCTTCCCCGTAGCTTTGATACAGCGTACCCCCAGGTGAAAAAGTAATAAAAATTGAATTCGTTTTTTTTTGAATGTTAAAAAAGCGGGCGTTCCCATAGGATATACAACCTCAATTTATATGGATGCTTACGGTTTGGGTGTCGCAAAATCACCCTTAATCATGCAAAGAGTACAAGGGGGGGTCACTGTGGGAAACCAAAAGCCAGGAAGGTGATAAAATCTTTGTAGCTACTAACAAAAAAGATTTTCAAAGAATGTATTTGGAAAATGTCTTTTATTTGTGTTCCATATATTTGAAAGCTTTTTTTTAAAGACAATCCCTTTTTAAATAACCCTACTGTTTCCATGTTAAGTGGACAGGTGCTACTTCTCAAATGCCTTTAGTTAATTGATAATCAGAAAGTGTGATCATCTCTCTAAAAGCAGAAGTTTGGAGGTTTGTTGGTCTGGAGCTTTCAGGTGTATGTTAAAAGGACAAGGAGGAAAGACATCAGCAATAATCTTAGAGAAACAATTGTTAATATCAATATGGATTATCTGGCCCTTCCGACGCAAACCCTTATTTACAGTGAAAAAGATTTACAAGGCGACAAAATTTAAGACAGGTGATCATCTTCTCACAAGTGGACATCTCATCAAATTGAACTCAATGCTCAGAAAAACTGCAAAAAAAATCTACATCTCAGGCTCTACAGGCCTCACAATGGCCAATTCAAAGTATTTACTCCAACCCAACTGGAATAATATAACAGGACCTTAAAAGAACTGTATATAAACAAATGACCACAAACCTCCTCGCTGTAAAGAGTGTGACAAAATTCCTGCAAAATAATGTAAGAGACTGATAAAGTCATACAGAAAATGATTACTTCACAAAGGAAAGGATCCTTGTTGTTAATGTTGTTGTTTGCAATAATTGATTTTTTTTTACTTTGAATGATCCCTGTAGGTTATGCCATTATGTTTATAAACTATAAACTTGAGTCTAAAAATCTCTAGTTTACTTATTACTATTGACATATCTTGTCATTTTCAACACTCCTATCGTATTGTATACTATATTGTCACTTTGCAATATGTGTATACTAACAGTGTCCAATATATGCCTCGATATCCCCTCTTGTATTGGCTGCATCAGCTCCTCGGTTTGCTATAACAACAGACCTGTTCAATTTCTACTGATAGGCTGCCAGCACTGGTTGCTATAGCTAAAGACCTGGTGTCCTTAGCAGCTCATAGTAGTAGCCAGTAGAAGCCAGTAAAGCCATTAAACATGCCCCTTTATTTAAAAATGGTACTGGAAAAACAGGACTGAGGTAAGATGGATCAATGTAGTGAGACAACCTCTTTAAACTCCTTTATGGACATTACTTGAGAAAAGTACCTTGCTATAGACACTCTGTAAAGGAATTTTGCCCTTTGGTAAAATCCCCTCTGAGATTAGCTCCTAAATCATGATGAACCGGCCTGAGAGAACGGGAAGATGGCCGTGCTTGCTTAGTTCTTTTCTATGAGTGTTCTGAATACACCTGAGTGTTCTCGGCTATCTTCAGACCCATCAAATGAATGGAGTAGAGCTGCACAAGCAGGGCCATATCCCCATTCACTCAGGCCAGTTTATAGTGAGATCAGAGCTGATCTCAGAGGGGATTTTACTAGATTGCTTTTAGGATTTCAGCTTTGCCGTAGGATTAAGTTGGTTCACTATCATGAACTATCTCTGCCTATATGTAATAGTTATTCACTGTCCGATGACATGGGGTCATTGTAAAGACTGGAAGATGGTGTCTAGATATTCTGTCTGGGTGTATGCTTAAAAAAATAGATAAAAATTGATCAGCACATCCAAACCAATTTTAAAGACCCAGCGTGCACCTGCATCATTTTCTTGAAGATTGTTTTGGGTGTGCTGATTAATTTTTATTTATTTCTGCTTTTGGATGGTTTCCATGGTGGAGTGTCTGCCTCCATTTTGGTTGTGCACTCCGGCCATCCACACAGACTGTTTTTATTCAGAATGTAGCAGGGCAGGGACCTTCTCTTCCTGAAAATATGGAGGCCTGAGTTGGCATGGAGTGAGGTGAGCTGTCAGCGTAGGTCCCCATCTGACCTGAGGTCACCTTGTCGCAGTGGATGGGCCTCACAGTTTTGATCAAAAATGTGCACTAAGGACCTCAAATTTTCATGTATCTAAAAAGTAGCAGAAATGCATATTGAAATAATTCCTATGTTCATCTTGACGGTCTCTTAGGGTTTGTAGAGTGCTGCTAATATTTTGTTTTGTTTGGATGTATATTAAGTTGGGAAGCACAAATAGCTTTAGCAGTTACTTCGCGACTGGGCTGCATCAGCTCCTCAGGTCGCTATAGCTACAGACCTGTTCAATCACTCCTGATCTCTCCAGTGCTGGTTGCTATAGCTATAGTTTTAATTTTCACATAGAATCCTGGAAAAAGCACCCCAAAATGTATTACCCTATTTCTTCCAAGTTTGGCATACTCAGGGGCGTAACTAAGATCACGGGCCCCGGGGCAGCTGCTATGTCTGCTACCCGGTGATTCGACTACTGTGCCCTTCGGCAGTGAACATACTAGTTCACTGCCGGCGGACGCGGAGCTGCGGGGCCCGGCGCTTCCTAACCCTGAATGCCCGGGCCTTCTGGCCCGAGCGCTCAAAGGCAGGACTGGACGGTATTAGCAGAGTAGAGCGGCTCCGCTCTGCTAATCAGCCTGCGCCGGCCCACAGTGCGGACGTGAGCTGCGCGATGACGTCACATCATCGCGCGGCCCGCGCCGAGCACAGACTGGCCGGCCGGCTGTGCGGTCACATCGAGGGAGGTGAGTAAGTGCTTTCTTATGTTTTTAATATTAATGAAGCCCCCTGCCTGCCTACATATTGGCCCCTATAACCCTGCCTATCTACATATTGGCCCCTATAACCCTGCCTGCCTACATATTGGCCCCTATAACCCTGCCTGCCTACATATTGGCCCCTATAGGCCTGCCTGCCTATATATTGGCCCCTATAGCCCCACAAAGCCCTACCTACCTATTTCTAGCCCCTATAGCCCTTTCTGCCTATATATTGATCCCTATAGCCCTGTCTGCCTATATCTAGCCCCTATAGCCCTGCCTGCCTATATATTGGCCCCTATAACCCTGCCTGCCTATATATTGGCCCCTATAGCCCCCCAAAGCCCTGCCTATCTATATATAGCCCTGTCTGCCTATATATAGCCCCTATAGCCCCCAAAGCCCTGCCTGCTTATATAAAGCCTACCCAAAGCCCTGCCTGCCTATATATATGCCCACTATAGCCAACCCTATGCCCTACCTGCCTGTATGGGGCCCCTATAGCCTACCTTAAGCCCTGCCTGCCTACATATATGGCCCCTATAGCTACCTAAACTCTGCCTTCCTACCTATATCACCCGTATACCCTGCCTGCCTATCTATATGGGACCCTGTAGCTACCTAAACTCTGCCTGTCTATATGGGGCCCTATACTCTACCTAAACCCTGCTTGACTGCCTATATGAGGCCCTATAGCTACCTAAACCCTGCCTGCCTATATGAGGACCCTATTGCCTACCTAAACCTGGCCTATCTGGGGCCCTATATAGCCTATCTAAACCCTGCCTGCCTAAATGGACCCCATATAGCCAGGGGGGCAGGTGCTGGAAAAGTGAGGATTCTAAGATATTTGTGTCTAAATCTCCAGGGACAAGTGGCCGGGAGACGTCATCATGGCCGACTGGACCGAATGCAGAACAAAAGGGGAAGTCAACGACTCATCAGAAAAACGTCACCTGTGAGTCACAAGATGTAACTGTACTTTAATCACTTATGTCAGCAGAGTCTGTGTACACTGGTCACTGTATGGAGGAAATATACAGTCTGCAGAGCCTGTGTACACTGGTGTCTACCACTATGTTCACTGTATGGAGGTAATATACAGTCTGCAGAGCCTGTGTACACTGGGGTCTACCACTATATGGTCACTATATGGTGGTTATATACAATCTGCAGAGCCTGTGTACAATAGTATATACCACTATATGGTCACTATATGGCGGTAATATTGGTCTTTGTATACTGATCATAGTAGAGTAGGGGTATTATTTAGTCACTATGTGGTGGTAATTTGTGGTCGTGTTCTGTAGGTTTCATCAAGTCCTTATGTAGTTCTGTTGTTGGTTATGCTGGTCTTAGTATAGTGGATTTGTTTGGTAGCAGTATGATAGTGAGAAGTATGGTGAGGTATTTCCCCCTTGTATTATCTACATTATCTAACTGCATGTTCTGGTAAATGTTCATGGTCAGGGAGGTGGGCGAGGGGAGGGGGTAGCGGTCCCCATCCAAAAGTTTGCTTTGGGGCCCAGGCTTCTCTAGTTAAGCCCCTGGGCATACTCTATATATGGGTGTAAACTGCTGTTTGGGCGCATGGCAGGGTGTACAAGGGAGGGAGCAGCATTTGGCTTTTGGAATGCAGATTTTGGTGGGTGCCATGTCACATTTGCAAAGCCCCCAGAGTACCAGAACAGGTGGAAAATTCCAGAAGTCACCCTATTTTGATTTCAACACCCCTCATGGATCTCATCTAGGGGTGTATTATGCATTTCAGGCCCACTAGTGGTTCTTTGGTTTTTTTTAGCATTGGGCAGTGAAAATGGGGAGGGTGGGGAACCACTGTATATGGGCTATATTTCTACATAAATTTACTATGTGGGATGGTACAATTATAATGATATAAGTTTAAATTAATTTATTTTCTGTTATACTATTTTTACACAATAGAAATGCATTTGTAAAAAATTTATGTCGTTATATGTCTGACAGCCATAACTTTTTTAATTTTCTGTATACAGAGATGATTAAGGAGTGTTTTTTGCAGGGTGTGTAGATGTTTTTATTGGTACCATTTTGAGGTTTACATGACACTTTGATTGCTTTTTATCAAGATTTTTGGGAGGTGGAATGAACAAAATACAGTAATCCTGCTAGTGATTTTTATTTTAAAGGGATTGTCTCACTACAAGGATTGCTTTTTATGTTAAAGATCTTGCAAAAACAAGTCACTTTGCAATATATGTCCATTAACAGTGTCCTACCTATTCTGAGATATCCCCTCTTGTATGGGCTGCATCACCTCCTCAGGTCGCTATAGCTTCAGACCTGTTTGATCTCTCCTGATAGGCTGCCAGTGCTGGTTGGTATAGCTACAGTCTGGCATCTACTGGAAGCCTAGTGGAAGCCAGTAAACTCGCCCCTGAATTCAAAATGAAACCAAGAAAACAAGACTGAGGTAAGATGAACCAATGTAGTCAGACAACCCCTTAAAGTTTTTACAGCGATCACCGTGTGGTCTAAAGGACATACTAGCTTTACTTAGCTGGCCAATACGATTACAGCGACACTAAATTTATGTATTTTTTGTAATCTTTTACTGCTTGTACACAATAAAAACACTTTGATTCAAAAAAGAAAACACATTTTTGCATCGTCATAGTCTGAGAACCACAATTTTTTTTTATTTTTAAGTGTACAGAACTGTGTTGGGGCTTGTTTTTTGTGGGATGAGTTGACATTTTTATTGGTACTATTTTGGAGGGACCCGAATTTTTTGATTGCTTTTAAAACCATGACTTGGGTGGCAGGGTGAAGAAAATACTGCAGTCCTAGTAGTGTTTTATATTAGTATCTTATTATATTCATTTATTTTCTTAACAGCGCTCACCGTGCAGTGTACATGACATGTTACTTCCACTCCGCTTTTATGTACTTATTTACTCCAATTAGTATACTTTTTTTTATGTTGTAGCACTTTATAAAACTGGCTGCAGTGTAGCTGCAAAAAGGCGCACAGAGCGTCAAAGAGGCATTAATACCAGGGGACTACCCTGTTTCCCCGAAAATAAGACAGTGCCTTATATTAATTTTTGCTCCTAAAGACGAGCGAAGACTTATTTTTAGGGAATGTCTTATTTTTCCATGAACAAGAATTCACATTTATTGGTGAACAAAAAATCAACATGTATAAATATACTGTCGTGATTTCATCACAAACATTAGCATAAGCAGCCAAACTCTGAATTGCATCAAAAAAATGCACGAGGTCTTATTTTCGGAGGATGTCTTATTTTCAGGGAAACAGGGTAGAACATGCCATCCTTCAATTAGTTGTACAATACACTGCATTTTTCTATTAAGGGCCTAATGCGGTTGCTAATATGGCAGTTGGGGGCATTCATTAGGTCCCAAGCTGCCATGACAGTCCGATGGCATCCCAAAATTGCATTGGGAAAGGAAGGGTGGTGGACAGGTGACTTAGATGGCATTGACTGTCATTTCTAAGTGGTAAAAGGCCTGCATAAGAGTTATCTTCACTGCCAGCTGCTGCAGCAAAGTGTCAAGTGAAGTAAATAGCTGACTCCCTCTGTGTATGGAACAGGCTTAGCTCAGCACCATGCACTCTTTCCCAGCTTCTACCATACTTATTTCGCTGATGTCAGAAAGGGTTTGTATTAGCTAGGATTCTAAGATTTCTTAATACAGAGCCCCAAACCCAAGTAGAAACTAAGGTCGACATGTATGAATTTGAATGCGTATTTTTTTTTACTTGGCGCCGACACTTCATTTCTAAATAGATATAGAAGAGTGTAGAATATGACAGTATGAAGATTCTTGGCGCATTACATAGAGCTTAATGCGCCAAACGTCTCTCAAAGTTTGGCGTATTACACTATATTCCCATACAAAGTTTGGCGCACTAAGCTCTATGTAATGCACCAAAAATCTTCATACTGTTGTATTCTACACTCTTCTATATCTATTTAGAACTGGAGTGTCAGCGCCAAGTAAAAAAAAAGTACGCATTCGAATTCATACATGTCACCCTTAATAGTTATAAGATAAACTTCTATCTGCCTGCATCCACCACTAGTAAGTATTTGGAAGATTATTGCATATTGGTTACACAATAACCCCGTAAGCCACAGGCCTGAAAAGTACTTAATGACCAGCTACATTTTGTAGTTTTTGTTGTGTTTCAACAGTCGTAACTTTTTTTTATCTTGTTGTATGTTGTATGTTGTATTTTTGGGGGCTTAGTTTAAAGGGGTTGTCTCCTGTCAGAGTTTCATAGATACATCCTGTCACTTTCTGTAATTAGCATACGAGCTCTGTGCATTCACTCCTGTATTCAACTCTGTGTTTTCAGTCTGCTAATTAGTTTAGATTAGCTTAGAAGCTCTCTGAAACTGCTAGGAGGAGATTTATCCAAAGTAAACAGCAGTAAGTACTGTTTTTTGTCCGGAAAATCAGATAAAAACAAGCTTTTTACTGCTGGTCAGCACAGAGCTGTCAGGACCAGTGTGATGATGCCACTCCCTGTTATCACATAGAACAAACAGCAGGGGAAAAGGAGTAAACAGGTCGGTCACTGGGGGAACAGAAATAGCCAGGGAGGTGATAAAATCACTTGTAGTTCCTTAACAAAAAAAGATGAACAAAGCAATATATTTGGAAAATGTCTTAATTTAGCGATCCCTACATTTTGAAAGCTATTCTTTGTAGCCAGACAACCCTTTTGAGTTTACACATAAATTACTGCTAATTTTTTTTTTTTTATTATTATTTTTTAATTATATTTTTTACACCATTCACCATTCACCATTTCACACTAAACAGCCAGTTGGATGAATTCTACAGATTATTACAGTCATGTAAATACCTAATATATGTAGGTTTTTATTTGTGTATGCGCAATAACTTTTTATTAAATGTTTTTATTTTATTATTTATTTTATTTATTTTTTTCTACACTTTTTGTTTTGTTTTTTTTACTTTTTTTAATCCTATTAAGGGATAACTATTGTAAAACTTTATTTTTTTCACTTATAATGTATTACCTTATTCATATATACTAATACATTACAATCTGTAACTGCAGGCTTGTTTTACACACATATTTCCTCCAGCCTGATGTGGAGGGTGTTTTATGTCATTATTTTTCTATTGAATTTTTAAATTATATGGAATACATTTTGGATTTGAAATATTTATCTCACCTTAGGGTGTGCTGGATTATACACCTTTTGACTTTAGATTGTTATACAGACAGTCCTGGGGCTCCTCTAGGTCCCCAGGGCTGGCTGTACAGTTGTTTCCTGGGCTCCATCGGGTCACAGAGAGTCCCAATCACCCGATGGAGCAGGGGAATGCCCTTTGATTATGCCACTGTCATGGACTGTGGCAATCAAAGGGTAAACGTCAGGGCTGTGCTTAACCCTTTGATTGCCACAGACTACAGCTCTATTACTAGTGCAGCTGTGGCCATAGGAGCCGCAAAACCACCCTGCTCAGCCTGCTGTCAAAAGATGTTGGCCTGTTGTTAAGGGATTAAACAATGAAAATTATGACAAAATAGCTTCCAATTATCCTTACCAAGGTATACTAATATGGTTAAAGTTTTACACATATTACTTTGTATTATTTACATCTGAATAAATTTGGACCAGTACATAATAACAGCAGATGTAGCTGGCAGATGACAGCACTTCTCTGTCAGACATTGTCACTCACTTACTAGAAGTCCTGGTGAAATAAAACTTACTACTGTCATCCTTCTATGAAATATGGAGTTTTTTTTTACTTAGGTAGCCCAACAGTATATTCTTAGTTTGTTATACACCAAACAACTGCAAACAACTTATATCTTACACCCTATTTTTAATTTTTTTTCAGAATTAGGTTACCTTTTTTTGAAAATTTACAATCAGAATAGATTTTTGGTAGACTGTTTCCAAATATGTATGCTTCCTGCACTAAATCACTGTCAAGGATGCAGAGTAATTTGGTACAGAACTCATCCAAACCCACAGACTGGGTTCACCTGTCACATAGATTATGCCCCCCTGGCTGAGGACAGAACAAGCTAGTGACAGACCTGCTGTTTCCAGCGCTGTGTGCCTTATTCTGTAAGATGCTTGAGTTTTGAGTATTTAATGCTCAAATCTGCAGTTTTCACCCATCTGAGGCTAGCCCCGCCCCCCTCAACTGATAAACCTATTACTTTGAATAGGTAGAAACATGTGTATAACTGCTCATGAATAAGATTTGAGGGGTAAATGCTCTAAAACTACAGCATCTTACAGAATAAGGGACACAGCGCTGGAAACAGCATGGCTGTCACTAGTTTGTGCTGTCCTCAGCAAGGGGGGCATAATCTATGTGACAGGTTCTCTTTAAAGCAGATTTTGAAACGTAAAATGCATCTTTTATTTGCGTTTAATGGGCCAATCTACGCATAAAAAGATAAAAGACATCTAAAGAGTCCCATTGTTTCTATCGGAAAACCCACCATTTTTATGCTGTATACCTATAAAAAAGGACTAATACACTAAGGGATAACATTATATTTCTGTGGCGTATTTAAGTTTTTCCTATACGTGGATTTCACCATGTTTTAGGACGCAAGTTATCCCCATCGACCACGGCTAATCGATGGGGATTGCAGAAAACCCCCTAATTACAAAATAATTTTATTGTTTGACATGTAAGGGTATGTTCACACAGCATGTTGGATCTGTTTTTGGATCCTTTTTGGATCCGAAAAACGCATTGAAAAGGGCTGTGTATATCGCATTCAATACGCATCCAACATGCCGGTGCGTGTTTAGCTGTGTTTTGGCTGCAGCAGACATGCACCCTATAGTTTTAAATAGGGGGCCTGCTGCGTTTTTCGGATCAAGAATTGACATGACAAGTCTTTGAAAGGATCAGAAAGACGCATCTGAAAGACGCATGTAAACACGCATCGGTGATCACTCGTCTGAATGCTGATGCGTGTTTTACATTCAAAGCAATGTAAATCACACTGCACATTGTTAGATGCATAATTGGGTCTGTTTAGGGTCCGAAACACGGATCCAAGCAAGCATGCAAACATGGAGTCAACACGCATCTAAAAACGGATCCAAAATCTGATCCAACACGCCGTGTGAACATACCATGTGCCAAAATACATGTGAAGAAATTCCTGGAAAAAAAGTACATAAAAATGCATGAAGAAAGTTGGTAAATTGCATACGTTTTTTTTCCCTTGCAACTCACAAAGATTTTCTTTCATCAAAGAATACTGCAGTTACAACAACTATACTGTTGCAAACCTTTAATGCTATAGCTGAGAGTTTATTGCGGTAATCTGCACTATTTTTTCCATAATTTCTGAACCGAACCTCTGACACAGATGTGAACCTAGCCTAAATTGTACAACTTTTTAATAAAAAAAAGTTTTCGTGAAAATCATTATATTTATTCTAAAGAAATAAAATGATCATGTTTAAAATTATTCCAAACTTTTAAGGAATTATATTCCTTCTGAGTCCAAATCACACATTTTTAACAGAAAAAGTACCACAAAAATTGTACTTTACTGCAGGATTTGACCAGGCTCCAAAACATTAATGAAATATAAATGAATAAAATAAATGGACAATCTTTTAGGATTCCATAGATATAATTTATCAACAGAATGTATGACAAACATACTGTTGATACAAACATACTCTAAGTAAACATAATATACAACTTAGTCCCTACTGCAATTGCCAGAATCGCGGCTAAAAAAATTAGCAGCCATTGTATTTAAGTGGTTTGACAGGTGGAGAGGGCTCCCTTTGTCCTCCATTGGAACCCCTGCAACATGATCGCAGGATTCAGATGGCCCCTATGCCCAAGTCTGTCTGCAATGTAAGCCTATTAGGCCCTGCCCAGAAGTGGGGTTGCCTGAGTGACAATTGTATAATACATTACAGTACAGTGCAGTAATGTACTGCAATGTATTATAACAGCGATATAAAGCGATCACGCAGTGTAGTGCGATAGTGAGACAAATGAAACAATGTTAAAAGTAAAAAAAAGTGTAAAAAATTTAATTAAAAAAGTGAAATAAACACAAAACCCCCTATTCCCTGTTATAAGTGCTATATTATTAGGACAAAATAAATAAATAAAAAGTAGACATATTTGTTATTGTCGTGTCGGTAATGAATAGAGCTTTACAACTATCATGTTATTGAACCCGCCTGATGTGCACTGTAAAAAAATAAAGAAGTAATAACAAAATGGAGTAAAAAGTAATGGAAAAGTCATAGGGCCACATGTATGAAAACTGTCTAGGTCTAAAGCTCTCTTTGTTGCCCATAGCAACCAATCAGAGCTCCCCTTTAATTCCATATAGTGCTCTGGAAAAATGAGAGGGGCGCTCTGATTGGTTGCTATGGGCAGAAAAGTGAATTTTAGACCTAGACAATTTACATACATGTGTCCCATAGAGTATGTTCACACAGCATATTGCAAGCATACAGCGGCACATACTTTGCGTGTTGCTATACTCCTGCAAGACGTCTGTTGCTTTAGAAGCACGCCCACTGACATTGACTTTCCCTGGCGTGTAAGATGGAAGGTAATCATAGCTCTCAATGAGAGCTATAAGTTACCGTATTTATAGAGCATACTTCAGGCGTATTGCAGCGCAATTACGTGCAGAATTTCGCCCCGAAAATACGCCGTGGGAACATACCCATAAGATCCCCAGTAGGGTACCAATGAAAATATCAACTCATGCCACAGAAAAGCCTTCATACTTGTCCATCGATGGAAAAATAAAGAGTTAAGGATATGGTGAAGCAAAAACTTGGGGATTTTTTTTTTTACAAAAAAGTGTATTATGTTAATGTAATAAAACATAAAGAATATATAACTTCGATATCAATGTATTGGAATCAAACACAAAGTACATCAAATTAACATGTTATTTGTATCGTACAATGAGAGCTGTGAAAACTATATAAAAAAAACACAGCATGGTTGCCTTATTTTGTTCAGTCTGACTTTCCCTGTGCAAACTCCAACGCGTTTCCCCCACACGTCTTGGTGGGTTCATCAGGAGATTCATGCTAAGAAAGAAAAATGCATATAATTAAGCATACTATAGACAGTAGTTTCCCTTTCTGCATATACAGAGTAAATGTCTAGGTGCCTTATTCCTTGCTCCATCATGGGTAACATATATGTTTGGTACACGGAACCACTGGATTTTACCTATACTTGGTGGATCATATCTTTATGGATGGCCCATGCAAGGTGGCATTTCCATCATAGGTAACATATAAGCCTGAGATGTGTAGCCACCGGATGATACCTTTACCATGTGGATCATATCTTTAGGGGTGGCGCTTATCTTTTGGTTGTATATTATCTATTTTGGCATAGGGACCTACCTAAATACACTAGAGGATATTTATATATACTTATGGGGACCATATTCTGGGGTCTTCAGTATATGCATTTCTCGCTCTAGGATTTCAACTTCAACATTGATTCTGCTCTTCTATTCTTTCTATCCAGGTGCAAGATATCTTGCTTTTCCTAGGTTATGAGGATGGTAATTGTCCACTGTATGTTCAGAAAGTGAAACTATATGGTATGCTTACAGTATATGCATTTTTCTTTCCTAGCATGTATCATTATGTCTACCTGATGAACCCACCAAAACGTATTTGATATCTGGAATATCATAATAAGTTCTTTAACCTAGCCATAACATTGTGCTGACTTTAAATATCTACTATGTGGGTCTCACTGTACTTTGTGTCTGCCTAGTTGATACCTTCCCTCTAGGTTCCCTATTGTTTATTATATTGGTGTTTTCTTCTCCCCCTTTATCCACTACCTTTAGATTGGGGGAGTCCAAAAGGTTTTCATGAGGGTTAGGTTCCAGTTTGGGGTCGCCCTTATTGGGGCGGTTACCCCATTGTTGCTTAGGTAGGGGTTGTATATATTTTTCTCCTCCCTAATCTTTTTTGGTATGGTAAAATTGGGGAACATTTTTTTCTTTTTTTTATTGTTTTGGGGTTTATAATATATCTTTTTATTTTTTGAGTTATTAAAAGCTAAGTTTTAGCGTGTCTAATTGGTATGTTTACCTTGTATTGGTAGTCCTTGAGTGTACAACAAACTCACCTTCCCGGAAAACCCGCACCCCAAGTAAAAATGGGTTGACTGGACACAAAAGGACCACGCTAGGGTCACTCTACGCTTCAGAAGCAACGCTTCCGATTTTTGTTATTCACCTTGAACCCAAAAAAAATTTTTAAAGATTTAAAATCATGAAGTAAAAAGGAAAGGTTTTTTTTCAGACGGTGTATAATTTAAAAAAAGTTTTTATATATATAATAATAAATAATTTTATAAATATAAATATATATATATAGTAATAAATCACCTGTAAAAGGTGAAATTTTAATCTTCCAAGTACTGATGCGATTGCCTGTAAATGGCGTTTTCAGCTCAAAGGGGTCAAAAGGAAACATCAATGAAGATTGAAAAAGAGAGGGGAGAGAGGGCAGCACTAACAAGTGCCCCTGGCGATCAGGATAGTATCTGAGTTGAGACCATTGACTGTCAGGACAGTATTTGAGTGGGATTGCCTAAGACCTAGAAAGGAGAAAAACATATCCCAAAAAAAAAACCCGAAACAATAGAGATGTTTAAAAATTGAGACCGAGTCAAACCTTTTTCGTGTAACAAACTCACAAAAAGGGTTTTGGGGAAGATGGGGACATGAGTTGGTGGGGGGGCAGCCATTGCCATTTTAATTCCATCGGCTGAATGTCTGTTTTGAAAGCCTAGTTAGAAGGCTGTGAGTAAAGGACTGATAATGGATTGCATTCTATCTGCTAAGATTTTGGTCAGAATTTGGTTGAGTAGGGAAATTGGACAATAAGACAATAAGAGGTAAGGAGGGATCCCTGTTAGGTTTCGGAATTAAGATGGTGCGAAAATCATAGAACCCGGAGGTTTTGCACTCCTTTGTGTAAAAGGGGTTTAAAAACTTGTTTTGGGTTTTTATGATAAAAGGTAGAAATGGGGAGGGGCCCTCCGGGCCTGGAATCTTGTGGTTGGGGAGATGGGCAAGCACATGGCAGACATTAGTCTCGGAGATTGCAGCCTAGTTAGTATCTGTGGGAAGCATCACAAATCACGCCTTTAAAAAATTTGCATATCCCCCGAGTCAATTTGGACGGGCTTATAAAACCCTTTAAATAATTTTGCAAAGATCTACTGGATCCTTGTAGGGTTTGAGGTTGTAGTTTGTTCAGTTTTGGGGCCGTAAATGCCTAAGTAAGATTTGGAGTGATTTTCCACCTTGCCAGGAGAAAGCCTATTCCTATTGCCCCACGTGAAGAACTTATTCCGAAGGGCCTTAATGCCCCATATAGCCTGTCCCTGTAGAAAACTCTCCAGAAAGGATTTGTGGGGGCGATATTTAAGTTTTTTTTCCCGGTTGGGGGGGGGGTTATGACAAAAAAAGCCAAATACAAACACAGCACAGTGCCTTTGCAAGTTGCTTGGGCCATTGGTAGTCTTAAAATCGAAAACAAGGCAGTGATGGAACCTCACACAAGGCTTCCAGCTGCCATGTTAAGCAATCAGGAGCCCGAGAGTGAGGAACAATGAGGTTATAAACTCACTGCACACCAATAGGATATCATGCATATAAAAAATGTTTATATTTACGCATAGAGATAAAGAGATATGAGACATACTCAAGCCAAGTGCTTTAAGCATAAATAGAATTTTTTGACTGTGGTGAACACTGATGTCAGTAAGGTCGACGTTTCGGCGGTGACGCCCTTTATCAAAAGACATCTGTGGGTGAGAAAAAATACAGTAAACAATAGTAGAAAATGAACTGTATTATAGAGAAAGATAGGGTGTAGGAATAGGAGAGTCTGGAAAACATGAGGTCAACACATAGTGGATAACAGAAAATGGTAGAATCATATATAGTAGGGAAAAAAGCAATAAGACAAGAGCATTGGAGCAGGATGTCCTTTACCAAGGATGGCATGGATATATGGGTAAATGAGATGCTACAGAGCTACGAAGCGCTTTAGGAATTATCTTGGGAAAAAATGACCAAGGTATATAGTGGTCAATATCATACTAGAAGGCTGGCAAACCAATGGTGGTTATGGTAATATAGTGATGGTGGTTACGCAAAGTAATGAATATCCATTCCGGGCAGGAATAGGTGGTTATAGGAACCCCACGGAAAATGCTGGAAATGTCGCCGTAGCACTAAAAATAAAAATGGTGGAGGTGAAAGATAGGCATAGGGAAGCGGGAGGGTCAGGGCCAATAGAAATGGTGTACCACAACCCAAATTGCAGTGCGTGTCTTTGAGACAAACGTCCGAGAGCAATGCAAAGGCCTGCCGCGTCTTAAGGAACGACCTCGCCGTAAGCCACGAATAGCTCAATGCGTCTTGCGCTGAGACATCCCTGGTCAGCAAGCGCGAGTGCGCAGTGGTGGTCAGGAAGTGGCACAGACAGGCTAGTGCGCCTGCTCCGAATTCTGCGCATTTCGGCATGTGGTTGGCCCTAAGCTCATATACAGTATGGAGGGTTTGAAAATGTTTGAAAAGGTAATATGATATAGATAGATGAAGGGAAAAGAAAGTCTTATAAAGAGTGAGGGAAATGTGTAGTGAGAAGAATGGAGGATCATACAAAACAGAGAAGAAAGAAACAGAGTTGGGCAATACATACATAAGAATATACGCCCATGGGGAGCACAGCGTCCGTGTAAATAGTTGCCTTTTTGATCTGTAACATCAATAGATATAATTAAATACAGAGGAATATATGTATGATAAATATAACAAAATGAAATAGCAAGAGTATTAATTCTGGGTAATATCGAGCAAGTCACAAATATGCAACAGGTATGCTGAACAGCACATTACATATCTCATAGTAACAAAACATAATTAGGTAGGCAAGACGTTATCACATGGAGAGCCTTAATAACACAATAAGTAGTGATTAAGGGGACGGATGTTTTACATGGTAGACTATTAATTGCAGCATATCGAGATTCACGATATAAGACCATTGGGTTCTAAAGTCCTCTAATGTGTAGAACCAGTATCGCAGCACGGGTTTGAGCAGAGTGCGATACGATTGCCTCCACGGCGTGGGGACCGGGGACTTGCCTCAATCACCTGAAATCGTAGCTGGGAAGGATGATATTGATTCAAGAAAATGTGACAGAATTGAAATAGTGTAGACCTTGCATCGGAACTGTCGACTTATGTTTGGAAATGTCCTGGTGGTTTGTCCCACGTAAGCTAGACCACACGGGCATTTAATAGATAGACAACAAAGTTAGAAACTGACAAGTGAAATAAACCTCTAATGCGATATTTCTGTCCCTGTATGTGGGTGGTGAATAAATTCGCACTTTAGTTACAGATGACATTGGTGCACCACTCCAGTACAAGGGAAGGTGCCACTTTAGGGTAGAGTGAGTCATCTTGTCGGGGTAGTCATGCGTGTTGGACCATATCTGCCCTGACCAAGATGGTCACGGGCAGATTTCTGTTCTCTCATAAAACATTGTAGTGGGGGATTTTGAAATTCTTGAGTATGGACAGGTATGACCACCCGAGAGGCCATAAAAGACCGTATTTTACCAAACATAAGTTTCGACAAGTCTGATGCAAGGATACACTACTTTCAATCCTTAACATTTTCTTGAACTTCAATCATCCATTCATCCCAGCCTAACGATTTCAGGTGATTGAGCAAGTCCGGTCCCTCGCCGTGGAGGCAATTCGTACGCCACTCTGCATCAAACGTGAGCGATACGGGATCTACTCAATTGAGAGACGTTTAGACCCAATGGCTTCAATCGTGAATTCGATATGCGCTATTATAGTCCTACCATGTAATTTTTTTAACATCCTGTCCGTTAATCATACTTAATTGGTTATTAAGGGCTCTCATGTGTATACGTCATTGCTCCTACTATGTTTTGTTACTATTGAGATATGTTCATGTTTCGTTCCTAAGCATACCTTGTTGCTTGTTTGACTTTGCTGATTAACCAGTATTAATACTCTTGCGATTCATTATATATTACATATAATATATAACATACCTATATTCTCAGTATCTAATTATATCTATTTAGTGTACAGAGTCTAATAATGCAACTATATATGCGGGCGATGCTCGGGCGTATATTCTTATGTATTGTATTTTGCCCAGCTCGATCTGTTTCCTTTCATATCTCCTGTTTTGTATTAAGATCCCAATTATCCTCACTACATTTCCTCACTCTTATAGCTCTCTTTCTCCCCTTCTCTATCTTATGTTACCTTTACCAACATTTTCAAACCCTCCGTTACTGTATTTTGACGCTGGCGAACCTGCTGCGTGCGCGTTGCACATGGCGCCGAATCCAGCATAGGCGCACTTGCCTTCATTTTGCCTTCACTGCCACCGACTCCTGGCATGCGCATCATGCCGGAATGTCGTCAATCGCACGTGCGATGTGCGTATTTCCGGCTTCGCGCGTTCCTCAGGACGCCGTCATGCCTGCATTGCAACTCGGTACAGTTTGTCGAGTCCTCCCACATTAAGGTCAATGGTGACCCATTACTCTGGCCCTGACCCATCCGCTTCCCTGCCCATCACACCTCTCCCGCCCTATTATTCTTCTCTTCACATACCACATTTCACACACATCCTCCTTTCACGGCATTAGACCTACTCCATCATCAGGTGATCGCGAGCGAGCGGTCCCTCAATCCTCGCCATATCAGTGATATTCTCCTCTGTCGACGATCTACTCTCCTCCTCCTCTGAACATCACACACACACACAGCGGACGGCGGGAGTGTGGTTTGCGCACAACTCTATTACAGCCTCGTACGCTCACACACACACACAGCTTTTATGAGCGCACGGCCTACACACGCCGCTTCTTGCTACGAAGCTATCAGCGAGCGAGAGACACTCTATCTCTCTCTGCCGAGATGCGCGTTCGGAGACTTGCACTACACACCCCACCCTATCTATAACTTCGAGCTCTACTCTCTTGCATCTAATCGCGCGAGATCCTCTTTCTCATGAGATACGTTATACAAGCGTCTGACACACTGTTGACGGGGGTAGCATAGTATGGTACTGTAGAGCAACACTCAAAGTTAGGTACCACACTAGAGTGGTAGGAAGAGGTGACACACATTCCCCATCTTCAGCTATCTTCTCTAGAGATTTCACTGATCTTCTGCGTGTGGCGCGAGCGAGAGAGCGAGCTGACAGGACTCTCTTGCGAGAGATGTCTGTCTATAAACATTCGTCTCTCTTATTGGTGGTGGTGGTATTCTTCTCTATTGTAATCTGTATATGGCGAGAGAGTGCGTGCGTGTTTGTGAGAGCACAGCAGTTTGTATCTAAAGCGTTTTTTTTATGATTGATTAGACATTGTGGTGGTGGCATGAGTTTTTTACACATGTTTGTCTGGCTACCAGACTTCTATAGTGCAAAATGATTTTACCCTCTCAATTATATATATATATATTATTTTTTTTTAGTATTATTTTTGGGGTGAGTTTACTTTTTTAGTGGTGAGTTGTGTAGGATCTTGAAAGTATAGTTTCTTGTTAGTGAATTGGCGTCTAGGGGTTAATCAGCGGACGTAACACATAGAAACAAGTCGATGAGAGGCGACCTAGGCGCAGGTGAAAGAACGGAGGGCACTAGACACCTCGAGCGCGAAGTGTTGTTAGTCTATATCTTGCCTGATGCTGAGTTCAGCCTAGCTAAGCCCCCTAATCGGCAGTTAGGAAGGTACTGTTTGCTTCCAATGTCGTGTAAGGGTTAAAGTGGATTTTAAAACTTTATTTTTCTTTTTTATTCAAGACTTTTCTATAATACTGCATATACGAATAAACACATCATTAGAATTATATCTCTACAATCATATGTAGTCTGTTTTGCTTAGTCTACAAGATTGAAAGGGGTTTTCTCAATACATTGATTAAGCTTTTAAGGTAGTAGGGAATGGTATATATATCTCTATATCTCAGATCACATTACTTAGATAACTCCTCTTGTGAGATCGTGCTGGTCAAGTCACACACCACACACACACTCTATACGGTGATGACTGGTACATCGTGATGTGAGTTGCCGCCAGAGCCGCTCGAGAACACCCACAATCTTCACACTGTCTCTCGCGCACTCACGTTTCATACTTGAGGCGCGACCAGGAGATGAGTTCTCGAGTGCTAATACAGAGAGCGAATTACGTAGAATGCCGGGTTGGTAGGTGCATCTCGTCTGTGTCCGAGAGGATAGTATGCGCGCAACGCGAGGATCGAGTTAACACGTCTTCTGTATCGGCTATACACAGACAGTAGTACTCCTAGGAGCTAGAGCGAGTGTTACACACATATCGCAAACACACTGAGTCGGGAAGGTAATATCTATATCTATATCTATATATGGAGAACTTGGTGTGCAACTGACACACTGTCTGTTGGGACAACCTTGAGTATTCATATTAGATCACATAGTGTGACATGGATTCACACACTGGCGAGATGCGTACTATATAGCGAGATACACACACACATACACACACACAGCACACACAACGCACTGAGATAGTGGGGGGGGGTAGGTGGGGGGAAATGGTGCGATATTTGGAGAACCACAACAAACATTACACACACACAATTGTGGTGGGCGGGTGATAAGAGATTGTGTGTGAATCAGCGTGGAGAGTGAGGAGTGGGAATAACATTTGTAGGAGTGCTGCGTGTGAGTGCTACAGTATCATAGTGTGAGTATATATATGAAGGGGGGGGGGGGGAGGAGGGGGGGGAGGGGGGAGTAACAAGTGGGAGTTAGAAGAGGGGGGTGTGATGGAGGAAGGGGGAAGGTTGTCTCTAGCAAGTTGGATGAAGGTGCGGACCGGAATACACATGATGTGACAGTCGTGTATGCATATATATCTCTTGCGAGAAGAAGTTAAAGAGTAGAAAAGCGTAAGTTTGCGTAGTGAGTATACTCATGAGAGTGGGGGCTGCGCGGGACACACAAAAACACATGAGAGAGGAGAGCGAGTAGACACAACAAATGGTGTGTCTATAGTACGAAATTATATAGCAGAGACGAAAGGGGGACATAGAATTGACTCAACAACAGAGAGGTGGTAGTATAAAAAATGTATGATATGGTGTATTTTGGGGACTCATGTGATGTTACATACACACTCTACCAATCATACTATCACTAATATCATACTAAGGGAAGTATATGGTGATGAAAGCACACACTATAGACAGTGTAGAAGTGAGATAGGGTGGGGTATGAAAGACATCATACGATTCGAGTGTCTACTATCAGTGGATGTGGACTGTGTATCGTGAGCGTGAGCGATTACACATTGAGGTATCTGTTACACGTTGCATAGACTTGAAGCGATTAGCAATATCGGATTAGTAAGAGTAGTAGGGACACACAGAGGAGTGAGCGTCTACATGGTGGATTTCTCAATAAAGGTGAGGGACACACACAGGTGGGGGGATGAGTGGAGCGGCTTTAGATATATATCTATACATCTCTAACTCTATATATCACATGGGCGTCTAGGAGTTAGGCACAATGTTAGAGTACACTGATATTGTGTAAATACAACACAATAACATGACTGGTGCAACACATGAGAGTGGTATCTCTACTTGTGATCTTATATGGGTGCTTCATATATATGCGATGATACGTAATTATGTATATAATGGTTAGCTATATAGGATTGACAAGGAAGTGAGTGGTAAGAACAAAATCAGATTGTACAGTGCGAAATTTTAATGATGGACACTGTGGGAGAGGGTGAGATCTGAGCGCGTTGTACTTCATATATATAGATAAGTGGCTCTATGTAGTGAGTGTGGACAACACACACAACATACACACACACATATCTATGACACAGGGGGGGTTGGTAGAGATGGAAGTGTGTCTCATATTATGCTACTAGTGTAGAAACTCTCATACATGGTGATTTAAAATGGGTGTTTTGGCTATATAGTAGCGGAACACAACACACTGAGTGTTAGGAGCGAGTATCTATCTTATGTATACATTTAGTGTGGAGACACACACACAGTTATTTGAGCTGAGAGTGGTGTTGAGTGTGGGGTGTGGGGGGGTGTTAATGACTATATATATTGAGTTATAGTGTTGCTACACACACACACACAGATTCATCTCATATAATAGATAGGTGTCTATATAATGTGGAGCTTTCACACATAGATGTTACACAGTGAGTCTAGAGATCTGGGGTGTATAAGTGAGGTATATATATCATGGAGGGTGTGGAGGGGGTGGTGGGTTTAACACTATACAGACATCTCTATATAATCTATATAAGAGTGAATGATTTATGGGATTTAGATATACAGACTTAACAATAAAGGGAGTAGCATAATACATTGAGGTATATGAGCAGACGTGAGAGTTTAGAAGTGGAAATGAGTAATAAAGAACTACGATTATCAGAGTGACAGTACTAATGATATATCAAGAAACACACACAAGTAGATAATACATAAATACAGAATGGAAGACTAACAGGAACACACACGAGGCAAAAAAAATGAGCGACATCACAAGCGACATGTGTGCAGTATATATGAATGAGAGATAATAAAATAATATATTAAATGGAAAAGACGAGCGAGTTTAAAGGAAGAATATGTGTTGGATAAGCATGTGTTATATAAATGAAATAAAGCTTCTTGTATCTTTGGTTCTCATTAGAAAGATAAAGGTTATATGAATAATATATGATATCTAGCGAATATGAAAAGACATTGAAAACGTTGAGAGTTCTAAGAAGGAGTGTAATATACATAGGAATGAAAGATGAGAAAAAATATAATTAAATGCGTAATATATTAGGAATATAAAGTAAGTTTGAGATTTAGATATAAAATTGTATTAAATTATATAATAATGGTGTATGGAAGAGAATAAAGTGAAGAGATGTAAATGGAAGAGAATAAGTAAGTGAGAAGGCAGATGTATTTAAGGGGGGGGGGGTGTGAGAGGTAGTGGTTGGTGATTATTTAAGGGGAAAGTAGGAGTATAAAGATGGTGTTTTGGGAGGATGGGGTATAGAGAAAGAATGGTTGTGAAGGATGGTAGTGGGATATATTAAAAGGTTTGTTGGGTATGGGGGGAGATGTAGTAATGGAAAAGATTATTTAGAAGGTAGTTGAGGTGAAGAATAAATGTGTTTATTTTGTTTGTGAGTTGAATATATGATTAAAGTTTGTATATGAGGTGTTATGGATACCTTTGAAGCCCTTTCACTCCAACAGAAGTAACAACAGCAATTTCATCCGATTGCCCTATGGGGAAAAGTCCAAGGGCCGGATGGATTACACAGGCAAGGATTACTTTCAAGTGTCCCTGGGGTCTGATTTGACTGGTTCTCTATCTCCTTGCTCGACTCATTCAAATCAGTATCGGATCAAAGCCCTTTCCCTCCCGGCCTTCTTTCTTGCAGGCATTTACACTATGAGAACTCCGAAGTAGGGGGAAGGAACGCCCGCCGTATGCTCGAAGTTATGAAGGCCACCATCTCACTGATAAACTACAGAGCCGAAACGCTTCGCCAAGTTTACTGGGCCATGGTGCGGCTTAACGACATATTGCCTGACTTGATACATCTGGACCAAGTTGGCTTTGTTCCAATGGCCGTTGAAGAGCCAATATTAACACCCTCACGACGTTAGGACAGTCCAGCACTTGTGCCGCGAGCATGGCTCCAATACACCCGTGTATGTTTCTTCTCGGTCAATACGGACGCTGAAAGGCCTTCAGATAGGTAGATTGGATTATTCTTGCAGGAGTACTTCGATGCAGTTGGGTTGGGGTCGGTTTATTATTGCAATGATTTATAGTCCCTGTACCTGTGACGCCTTTATTCGAGCGCAGCTAGAAGTGAATGCGTTCTCTTACTCTCGTTGGCCTCGCCATCGTCCCTATACGCAATGGGCACCGAGGCAGGGAGTGTGCCAAGCTCTCGTGTGGGCCACTTGGGGCGTTCTTATAACTATTCTCTACCATGAACAATTTCTACAGGCGATCAGGGCTAAAACCCTGAGATAACCAGTGGGCTTCCCAAGTCAGTTATAGGCCAACAGTTTAAAAAGACGCATCCATTTTGCTTATGAATTGCCTATTATATCTCACCCTAAACCTCATCGGACTTCCCTTCCCGTCCATGATTTCTGTGATGGACCATTTCGGCTGGTTAGTAATTTCACAAGGGCATAACCTTCCAACATGTGTGGTGCTTTATGTAGGGTCTAGAAGATAACTTACAGCTTCTTGTGAAGCAGGACTTCCCTATTTAACATGGGCTACTAGATCTTTTAATACCTGTGTCACATCCCAGGCGGAGACCTGGAAAGCATTGAGTATGAGGTTAACTTTAACGCCCTTGGTGGGGGGATAGGCGTCGTGAACTCTGATCTTTTTCTCCCCCGATGGGGTTCAAAAAATTACTCTTGGCTGTGCAGAGTCGAACATTTTAAAAGATGAATATGTTCTAGCCTAGGGCATGCTATTATATCTTTTCAACAATTCAATTTTTTTCCAAGGAGGCGCCATCTCTTCAGGTGCGCCTGTCGTAAAACACTATGGGAAATTCATCATGGACTGGAAAAAGGCCCAGAAATTGCTAAAAACATCTTGTTAGACCAAAGCTGGAGGGGGTCTACTGGCATTACGCGGGACTTTAAGGCTTACTACTTGCGCTGCCACGGCAACTATGGCAGGGTAGAATTGGTTTTCAACAGAGGGGCAACAGAAACTTTGTGATAGGGCAGGTATGGAAGAGTGGTGCGAGCAGGTGGCTCCGGACACCCTCTGCCTGCCACTGTGACTGTGTCGGCGTTCCTTGTCTCAGAACCCGCCATGGGGACGCGGGGTGGGGCTATGGGTCTCCCTTATATCTTGCAGAATACGTTACGTACTTGGCAATCATACGGCTCAGCCACCAAACTGTAGGGGGTGGTCCCCTGACCCCGGTACGTGTAACCCAGGGCTTGGGCTCTCAGCTAGTAGGAGTACTCCGCTCCAGGAGACACTTTTTTATTCCGGACCTTCTGTCTGATAAGCCGCCTCCCCCCCTTCTCGGAAGTTGTGCATCTTATGGGACCCCCATCTCACTCCTGGTTAAATTACATGAGGGCCTCCCATTATCACCAGGTAAATAGAGTGGCCCTGAATTTACACAGACCTTTGACTCCGCTCGAATCCCTGTGTGTAGCGCAGACTTCATCTTCACACCTGATATCCCGCATCTATGGCTTGATTATTCAATCAACGTCACAGGTCGTTCCTGCATATCAGGGAGGATGGATCAGGGAGTTGGGAAGACCCATAACGGAGGAGGAATGGTCTCAATCATATGCCCTGTCCTTTCAATCCATACTCTCATGTAAATTGCAGATACTCAATTTTAAGGTTACCTCGCGGTGGTATCGTGTTCCTTATTTGCTCAACAAGATCTACCCTGCAGTTTCATATAGTTGCTGGAGATGCGGGTCGGCTGTCGGATCTATGACCCACATTTGGTGGGAATGTCCACTTTTACAACCCTTTTGGGATAAGATCATTAATCTCATTCACCTTATCACAGGGACACTTCTCCCAAATGATCCAAAGGTGTTGCTACTATTAATGATCCCACAGTCGGCCCGTAAATACCCAAAGGGGGGGTCCTTATTGTCTTCATGCTAATGCGCAAAGGCATTGATTCCCCGAATGTGGTGCTCCACCTCTGTCCCCTCTATCAGTGACTGGTTTGGGGAACTCTTCCATATACAGCGCAAGGAAGAAATCAGGGCAGATGACAAGCAGTTGTCAATTAAGCATCTCCAAACTTGGAAAGCTTGGATAGAGTTTACAACCACTCCGGCGTACTCTACTTTTATTTAAAGCATGCCCCCTTGATGTCCTGAATGTTAACTTTATTGGACCTTGTGCATTATGAAAACTTTTGCCCTCTGTCTTTAGGTGACATGCCCACTTCTCTGGCACCCTAGGTGAGCATTCTTTTGCTCCCTTTGACCTTATCTCCTTTTACTGAAGGAACTATTTGCACTTTGACACCCCTGAGTTCCCCTTGCCGACTCTTCTACTCATTCTTTAAAATTGTTCATGGTTACTCTTTTCTTTTTTACATAGAGTCTGTCCTTTTGGTTGCATCTGGTTAATAGCTCGCATAATTACTGAGTTGCTTTCACTCTCATTGTAGTCTTCAGCTATATACTCTTATTTGACTGCATGCTATGACTCGTTAATGTACATTTCTTTCTATATTTTGTACCCATTCTGGTAGCTTGCACTTTGCAAATATCTGTACTGTTGACTTGAAGATTTGTCATTCGCTGCTGTTATATGCTCTGTGCTTTTCCTTGTTTGTTTTTATCTTAAAATAAACCTCTTTTGAATAAAAAAAAAGAGCAAAATGAAACCAAGAAAACAGGACTGAGGTAAGATGAATAAATGTAGTGAGACAACCCCTTTAATAGTACTGCTGGTTTCTATAGTCCTGTAAAAATGCCATGTTTAAAGGGGTTGTCTCACTACAAGGATTGCTTTTTATGTTAAAGATCTTGCAAAAACAAGTCACTTTGCAATATATATCCATTAACAGTATCCTACCTATTCTGAGATACCCCCTCTTGTATGGGCTGCATCAGCTCCTCAGGTCGTTATAGCTTCAGACCTGTTTGACCTATCCTGATAGGCTGCCAGCACTGGTTGCTATAGCTACAGACCTGGCTTCTACAGTACTGCAGCCTAGTGGAAGCCAGTAAACACGCCCCTGAATTCAAAGAGAAACAAAGAAAACAGGACTGAGGTAAGATGAATCAATGTAGTGAGACAAACCCTTTAATGCCAAACTCACTGAGACATCTCACCAAATGGTTAGAGTGTTTACCATACTTGCCATTCTCTAATAACCTGGGTAACCAAACCTAAACATATGAGTTCTCCATGTGTTCATCTTTTCTTTAAAGAGGTTGTCTCACTACAAGGATTGCTTTTTATGTTAAAGATCTTGCAAAAACAAGTCATTTTGCAATATATGTCCATTAATAGTGTCCTACCTATCTCTAGATATTCCCTCTTGTATGGGCTGCATCAGCTCCTCAGCTCGCTATAGCTACAAACCTGTTCAATCTCTCCTGATAGGCTGCCAGCACTGGTTGCAATAGCTACAGACCTGGCATCTACTGCAGCCTAGTAGAAACCAGTCAACACGCTCCTGAATTCAAAATGAAACCAAGAAAACAGGACTGAGGTAAGATAAATCAATGTACTGAGACAACCCCCTTAAGGCTTGGTGGGTTTTGTAGCTGTCACTCTATTATCTGTGAGAGAAATTAAGAAGTCACCACAGGTTCTGCTCACCAGAGGGAATTATACTGGGGACATTTTCTCCATGTATACTAATATCTGTAAATTTTCAATTCTGTAAGACGTAATGTTAAGGTCAATTAGGTTATTTATGAATTATTTTAAAAGAAAAGGACCCTAACAGTAGCTTGGTGATTGGTCAGCTCTTCTTCTGGACCATCTGAATCCTGCAATCAAGTTGCAGGGGTGCCAATGGAGGACAAAAGGAGCCCTCTCCACCTGTCAAACCATTTAAATACAATGGCCACTAATGTTTTAGCCGCGATCCTGGCAATTGCAGCAGGGACTAAGTTGTATATTATGTTTACTTATAGTATCTTTGTCATACATTCTGTTGATAAATTATATATTTCTATGAAATCCTAACATATTGTCCATTTATTTTATTCATTTATATTTAGAGCAATTATATTCCACAACACTGTACATAGATTGTCATCATTAACATTGGTTTCTGTCTCTACTGGGGCTCAAAATCTAAATTTCGGATTAATCTATCAGTATGTTTGGGTTTTGCAGTACCCTAAAGAAACCCATGCAAACACAAGACAACATACAAACTCCTTGCAGAGGTTGTCCTTTGTGGGATATGAACCCAGGACCCCAGTGCTGAGGAACAACAGGGCTAACCACTGCACCACCGTATCATCTATTCTAACTTTTTCCAGACTACAGATACATGTTAAAGGGGTTTTCTCACAGAACCACACCCAGCTTAAGACTTACACTTCCTGGTCATGCCATGGATGGTTCTATAGCAGTGATTGACCTATCAGCTCTGCTGTTCCTAGTCTCTCCTGTTACAATGATATGACTGCAGGAGCTTTATAAAGTGTACTATACAAAGTTCATACAGTGCAAATAATAGGTGAGACCCGTATCCAGCTTAGCAGCTTTTTCAACCTTTTTATTCCATATTCAACATACAGCATCTAGATAATTTTCAATCATGGCTGTGTTATTTTTAAAAAGTCCTTTAGAATAGAGGCAAAAATGAACATACATAGAGGTAAATACCTTTGAAGGCGTTCACGACGCCATGAGTTTAGTGAGGAGTAGCGCGGACAACCGGCCGAGCGCTGCACGGATGCAAAGGAAGAGACCACTAGGATTGACCTGTTGGCATATGGACGTATTGCTATACATGTACAGCGGAGTTTATAAGATAAGTACTATAGAAAGTTACAGAGCTCTAAAGAGCATTTAATTAAGAAAATGAAGTCTGTTGCTAGTGATAAGTCTCTGCACTGAGTGACTCACCATGGACAGACTGACCGATGGTATCTTAGGGCAATGAGATATAAGAGAGAGCAGGGAGAGGTGGGGAGAGATGGTCGGTAACCAGAGAAACTTGTGTACTCCAAGAGGAAATAATATATTCTTTATCTCCTGAAGTAAAATCAACATAGCAATGTATTTGGTAATAGTCTTCATTTAGCTAACCATTGCTGTGAGAAAACTCCTTTAGAGTTTGTTTTTCATCCATTTCTTCAGCCTGCACCCCCATATTTTTTTTCTTCTAGTATTCAATGAAAATTAAGAAGATATACTTTTTTTCAGTATTTCAGTAATAAATATTCTGTTCCCAATTTAGTCACCATTGCAGTGCATGGCAAGAACAAGAAGATGAGGATCTGTAATTTGTCAGGTCTGATGTAAAGGCTCTTGTCAGAAAGCTCTGGAAAGAAGATGTTCCAGGCCCTTCTACCAATAATTTCTTGACAGCAAAATGCACCAGTTCGAAAAAGTATATTTTGTGCAAGCAATTATACCTAGAGGCAATGTAGCAAATCCCAGAAAAGTAATCATTTATTTTCCCTAATTTACAAATGACCAGAAAATTGCAGCAGTATTGGAATCTACAATGAAAGCAAATAGCTGCTTTAGCAATCAATGACTACAGTAAACTTTTCCTTACTACATTTGCTGTGACTTCAGAGGTCTTAGAGAAAACCAGCCTTTCAAGCATAAAGCTTTTTGATGGTTACCATTAATTGAAAATGATTGGCCTGCAGGGATATGTGTTAGCA
Source organism: Phyllomedusa bahiana (assembly GCA_025379985.1). NCBI lineage: Eukaryota > Metazoa > Chordata > Amphibia > Anura > Hylidae > Phyllomedusa > Phyllomedusa bahiana. Next base: position 85,642 of record JAODAL010006770.1, read on the forward strand.
AGATGAACTGCGTTCCGTCCTGTTGAAGAAATCTTGTGAATACCACAACAACTTTAAAATACTTTCAGCTATTGAAAAGATGTCTGGTGCATTAGTTCCTGCCAGCCGCTTGACAAGCTAATTTGTCATACACGGCAGAAACACAAATATGCACAGGTTTGTGCTAATGACAGGCCTTGTTCATGTGAAGAGACAGGAGAAAGGGATACCCATAATTACTCACTTTTTAGTTATAAATGTTTTCGCATAGGAGAAAAAAAAGGTCAGCCGATAAGTAAATTGCCCGAGTAATACACAACATATAAAAGAACTAAGAGAGGTACATTATTGTGTCTTGTTTGTCTCTAAGCAGATGTGTTACATTCAGTAAAGATGTCCAATACTTGTACTCGCTACATTTCAGGATGACCACTTCCATTTTTAACATAACCTTGCAGCAGCATTGGTCATGAGGCAGATACAGCCTCACCCGCTATGTCATTCACTCTAGCAGTACTGCCAGGTCCATTCCTGGTGCCATTATTGGTGGGTTAATAAAACCCACTGAGCTCAGATGTCTTTTCCTGAATTTTAGTGCAGTTCTAAGGCTTCTGTAAATCTTTAAATCTTTATTCATGATCCCCAGGTTATCACGAATTTCAGTTCTCATTCCTGTCCTGTGATGGTTCAGAGGCAGGATTTTTGAAGACTGATGTTTTAGGTTAAAGTTGTACCACGTTTTCTGGTCCAATGACCACATTGTCATATTGAACCTTTCCCAGGGGCCAAAGTAAATCTTATGGGGTTATTCCCTCTCTGCAAACTCTCCCCTCTCCAATCTGTCCTGAATGCAGCAGGCAGGCTCATCTTTCTCTCCAGCCGCTATACTGATGCCTCTACCCTGTGTCAGTCAGTGCACTGGTTGCCCATTCAGTACAGGATACAGTATAAACTCAGCACTCTCACCCATAAAGCTCTCCACAGCGCTGCACCCCCCTACATCTCCTCCCTCATCTCTGTCTACCACCCTACCTGCTCTCTCCGCTCTGCTGATGATATCAGATTACATTCCTCAATTATCCGAACCTCTCAAAGATTTCACACATGATGCACCAGTTCTCTGGAATATGCTACCGCGGGCGATCAGGGACACTCACAACCCTCATAGTTTTAAGAAGGCCCTAAGAACACATCGTCTCAGTCTGGCCTACCAAGATCCCTAATTGCTAACCCCCACCTGCTATCACACATATCTGTCACTCCCTACACTAGGGCACTCACAGGCACTTATTTGTATATATACTGTCAGGGTGGCCGGTTCACCCAACTTTTATGTAAACCACCTCCTATTTATGTAACATGGCCGGACCATTGTAAACTTAGCAATTCTTAACTCTTTGTCTCACTCATATACCATAATAGATTGTAAGCTCTTGCGAGCAGGGCCCTCGCACCTTGTCTCATCTGTATGTTCTTTTAATGTGTAATGTCTGTATGTATACCCTCAAAATTTTAAAGTGCTGCGGAATATGTTGGCGCTATATAAATAAGGATTATTATTATTCCTTGTCTGAGACTCTTATGGCACTTTAATTGTAAATACATAAAATGGCTGAGAGGTTTTGGTTCCACTTTAACGACTGCTAGAGCTCAGAATGGGAAGGGGGGTCCCCTGCTCTGTATGAGGCTACTATTTACATTGTAGTTTTTGGCGGTTATAGAAGTGGCTGTTTCACAACTATCACAAGAGAAAACAACACACTTATATAGATTCCTCTCCAACTCTTCTGGTCCTCTTTGGTGTCTCGAACAAGACATTTTTATGGTGTAGCTTTTGGATCTGACATGATTGTGTCAGAAATAAATAATCCTTAGAGGAAGAAATCCAGAGGTAATACAGAAATAGTTTTTAATGGATTGTTTGTTAGGTTGCTTAAAATAGCAAATACAGCCACCATAATGTTGCCATATAGGCAAATAGTGCCAACTATACAGTGCCCACCATAACAGTGCCATCAGTGGAATGTAAATGTCAAAAGATAAATATTACTTTCTGAAATATGAGGATAGGGACGATAAATGCATGTGTCCTGATGTATGGGGGTTGCGCAGAGGGGCACTGGGGGGCACATGTTGTGTACCCTTGTTTTAGGTGAACTTGTGAGTTTAAAATTAAATATGGCAATAGGTCCAGATTTCACCCACCCCAGTTCTGCAAGAACCCTAATTTGTATTTGTGGTACCCCTAATTTATTCAACTGGTCCCTTTAAATGATTTTCTTAATGATCCCAGAGTTCTTTAAAAATGGTCCCTCTAAGCAGGTGATGTCCTTGATGATTGGTAAAAGGCAGAAGTTGTTCCTATCTGCAAGAAGGGCAGTAGACAAGAAACCAGTAACAACAGGCCAATTTAGCTGGCCATATATATTATAGCTAGATAGATGTTGGCTTGTCCAGCTGCGCAGAATTTTGAATAGGGAGAAGAAAGATGGCTATAAGGATTGGGGCTATAAAATGAAACAGCTCCTTCCTTTTCTTCCTCTATAGTTTGGAGGCCACCATAAACATCTAATCAGAATCGGTAAATTCAAATGACATTTATCGAATGTGTTTGGCCAGCTTAGCACAACATCTATGCTAGTAAAGACAATTAAACTGTCCTGAAAAACAGGATAACTGACCACCTAAAAACCAGCAACTTGGTGAAACCAAAACATCATGGCTTTACTGAATATAATATCCTTGACTATATCACAAAATTGTTGGATGAAGATAGATATTGCATATCTGGATTTCAGTAAAATCTTTCATGTAGTTTAATGACTTATAGATAAACTGCTGCACATTTGGACTTAAAAAAGTTGTTCTGATTTTTCACAAAATAAAATTCTGAATGAATAACTTACCCATGAAGACTCCATTGTTCATCCAGAATCATCCTTGTTCCAAGGTTTCCACTGTTCCCCCACCAAGGACATCATATTCATCATTGATGTGATATTGCAGTCAATGGCATCAGTCATCTCTGTCTGCATGCATGACACATGACTGCAGAATCCAGTGATTGTCTGCAGTGTCAAGTGAATAAAGGAACTGATACCACTGGTGGGGGACCAGTAGGAGAACCAGTACAGCAGCAGTTTTACAGTAACAATGTCTTCATGGGTATGTATATATATACAGTGGGGGAAAAAGTATTTAGTCAGCCACCAACTGTGCACTTAAAAAGATCAGAGACGTCTGCAATTGACATCATAGGTAGACCTCAACTATGAGAGACAAAATGAGAAAACAAATCCAGAAAATCATATTGTCTGATTTGGAAAGAATTTATTTGCAAATTATGGTGGAAAATAAGTATTTGGCCACCTACAAAAAAGCAAGATTTCTGGCTCTCACAGATCCGTAACTTCTTCTTTAATAGGCTCCTCCATCCTCCACTCATTACCTGTAGTAATGGCACCTGTTTGAATTTGTTATCAATATAAAAGACACCTTTCCACAACCTCAAACAGTCACACTCCAAACTCCTCTATGGTGAAGACCAAAGAGCTATCGAAGGATATCAGAAACAAAATTGTAGCCCTACACCGGGCTGGGAAGACTGAATCTGCAATAGACAAGCAGCTTGGTGTGAAGAAATCAACTGTGGGAGCAATAATTTGAAAATGGAAAACATACAAGACCACTGACAATCTCCCTCGATCCGGGACTCCAAGCAAGATCTCACCCCGTGGGGTCAAAATGATCACAAGAACGGTGAGCAAAAATCCCAGAACCACACAGGGGGACCTAGTGAATGACCAGCAGATAGCTAGGACCACCATAACAAAGGCTACCATAAGTAACACACTATGCCGCCAGGGACTCAGATCCTGCAGTGCCAGATGTATCCCCCTGCTTAAGCCAGTACATGTCCGGGCCCATCTGAGGTTTGCTAGAGAGCATTTGGGTGATCCAGAAGAGTATTGGGAGAATGTCATATGGTCAGATGACACCAAAGTAGAACTGCTTGGTAGAAACACAACTCGTCGTGTTTGGAGGAGAGAGAATGCTGAGTTGCTTTCAAAGAACACCATACCTACTGTGAAGCCTGGAGGTGGCAACATCATGCTTTGGGGCTGTTTCTCTGCAAAGGGACCAGGATGACTGATCCATGTACATGAAGGAATGAATGGGGCCATGTATCATGAGATTTTGAGTGCAAACCTCCTTCCATCAGCAAGTGCATTGAAGATGAAACGTGGCTGGGTCTTTCAGCATGACAATGATCCCAAGCACACCGCCAGGGCAACGAAGAAGTGGCTTTGTAAGAAGCATTACAAGGTCCTGGAGTGGCCTAGCCAGTCTCCAGATCTCAACCCCATAGAAAGCCTTTGGAGGAATTTGAAAGTCCGCGTTGCCCAGCGATAGCCCCAAAATATCACTGCTCAGAGGAGATCTGCATGGAGGAATGGGCCAACATACCAGCAACAGTGTGTGCCAACCTTGTGAAGACTTACAGAAAACATTTGACCTCTGTCATTGCCAACAAAGGATATATAACAAAGTATTGAGACGAACTTCTGTTTTTGACCTAATACTTATTTTCCACCATAATTTGCAAAAAAATTATTTCCAAATCAGACACTGTGATTTTTCTGGCTTTGTTTTCTCATTTTGTCTCTCAGGCTATGTCTACACTGCACAGAAAAACGTCAGTTTTTTTCAGCGTTTTTTGTTTTCTAAAAACACTGAAAAAACTACTGAAAACATCTCCCATAGACTTCTAATGTTAAAATGTCCTGCTGTCCAAACTAAGCTTCTTTTATCTGCTCGTTTTTTTTCACTGGTCGTATTTTGCAACATGCTCTAAAAAACGCCAGAGCAGGGCAGAAAATTTACTACAGGAGTCTATGGAAAGCGGCGGACGTCTTTTGGCGCGTTTTTTTGGCGCGTTTTCGCAGCGTTTTTTGCCGCGATTTTTCATTGAAAACCCTCCCAGGAGACCCACGCCCCACCTCTAATGGGTGTAACAAAGGTTATACCTGATCAAATTTGCATAGAAGTGTCTGATGTGTCCTTGTCTGTACCTTTTGTAATAAAATGATCATGCTTTGGTCGCTAACGATTTTTGCGCAATTCATTTTTTTTTCGCTAAAAATACGTTTTTTTTACAGATTTTGGCATCAGAATCATTTTTTTTTTTACAGAGTTTGATGCTAAAATCCTTTTCTAAACATATTTTGGCGCTAAGTTATCTCGCTACTGACACTGAAAATACGTTTTTTTACGGATTTTGGCGCCAGAATCCGATTTTTTTACGGATTTTGGTGTTAAAATCCTTTTCTTAACTTTATTAGCGCCAAAATATGTTATCTCGCTTCTGACGCCAGAAATACTTTTTTTACGGATTTTGGCGCAAGAATCCGTTTTTTTACGTTTTTTGGCACTAAAATAATTTTTTTTACAGATTTTGGCGCTAATAACGTTATCTCGCTTCTGACGCCAAAAATACTTTTTTTTTATGGATTTTGGCGCAAGAATCCGTTTTTTTACGTTTTTTGGCACTAAAATAATTTTTTTTTACAGATTTTGCGCTAATAACGTTATCTCGCTTCTGACGCCAAAAATACGTTTTTTACGGATTTTTGGCACTAAAATAATTTTTTTTACAGATTTTGGCGCTAATAACGTTATCTCACTTCTGACGCCAAAAATACGTTTTTTTTTATGGATTTTGGCGCAAGAATCCGTTTTTTTTACGTTTTTTGGCACTAAAATAATTTTTTTTTACAGATTTTGGTGCTAATAACGTTATCTCGCTTCTGACGCCCCACAAAGTTTTTTTTACAGATTTTTGGCGCAAGAATCCGGTTTTTACGTATTTTGGCACTAAAATATTTTTTTTTACAGATTTTGTCGTTAATAACGTTATCTCGCCTCTGACGCCAAAAATACGGGTTTTTTAAACGGATTTTGGCGCAAGAATCCGTTTTTTTACGTTTTTTGGCACTAAAATAATTTTTTTTTTTACAGATTTTGGCACTAATAACGTTATCTCGCTTCTGATGCCAAAAATACGTTTTTTTTTACAGATTGTGGCGCAAGAATCCGGTTTTTACGTTTTTTGGCACTAAATAAATTTTTTTTTACAGATTTTGGCGCTAATAAAGTGATCTCACTTCTGACAATAAAATTTTTTTTTTTTACGGAATTTGCCGCAATAATGCATTTTTGGGGATTTTGCTGCTAAAATCCTTTTCTTTACAGATTTTGACGCCAATACAGTTATCTTGCTGTATGGAAAGATAATGTGGGTTTTTGTGGATTTTGGTGCAAGAATCTGGTGCAAAATTTAATAAAGCAGTAGCACACAAAGGACAATGTGCTCACAATGGCTACAGTGATCTAAAGGAAGTAACTACTTAACATGCTAACTCCACCTGTAGGGTGTAGTTTACATTCAATGGCTTAATTTGTGAATACATTAAAAAGCAGAGCAAAGACGCTTCAAAAAACGCTCCAAAAAACGAAAAACGCGCCAAAAAACGGACGTTTTTTTCAGCTGCTTTTGACAGGCAGTGGACAGAAATCTCAGTTTCATGAACGTTTTTAGTAATTCGTTTTCAGGTCGATTTTTGTCCACTGCAGTGTAGACATAGCCTCATAGTTGAGGTCTACCTATCATGTCAATTACAGGCCTCTTTCATCTTTTTAAGTGAGAGAACTTGCACAATTGGTGGCTGACTTAATACTTTTTCCCCCACTGTGGGATATATATATATATATATATATATATATATATATATATATATATAAAATATATATATATATCTGACCAGTGGGTGATTGTTTAAAGGTCATAGACAACCACTTTAAATCCTGGATAGTTCAATAGGTTTGCAATTAGCAAAAAGATAGATATCATTGTGTTGTAGGTAATGGTGTGCATTCTCATCAGAGACTGGTTACCAGTGGTGTGCAACAAGGGTCTTTTCTTGGTCCTGTTCTTTTTATTATGTTGTTTTAAGTGACATAGAAGACGCTTCAGAAGTAAAGTTTGCCTGTTTGCAATGACACAAAAGTGTTTAGTAGGAATCATATTTCTAGAAGAGACCGTAATAAATCATAATTAAACACTGATTTTGAGATAAAGGAATTCTCTTTTTGAGTATCATATTGGAAGCTCTGTGTTAGCCAGCAGTTCAGAAGAGAGGGCTTTCTGACAGCTTCAAATTGAGTCATCAGTGCAGCCTGGCAATATGGAAAGCAGTTGAATACTTGCCTTTATAGTTTTAAGGTGCAACCAGCAGACAGAGAGAGAATGTGATCCCATTCTAGTAAGACTACATCTGGGAAATTGTGTTCATCTACAAAAAGACATTGACAAAATAGAATGGGTCCAAAGGTGGGCTACAAAAATGGTGAAAAGTCTGAAACACAAAACTTATCAGGAAAGACTCAAAGAGCTGCATGTGCATAGCCTGGTGTAAATAAGATAAATGGGACATGATTGAAAACTTTAAACATGCTAAAGAGGTATTCCCACAGGCGTGTTTCCCCGCTATAGGTTGGCTTCCATAAGTCCCGTAGAAATAAAAATGCCTAGAAACGGTCATCTTGTAGCTCGTGATGAGACGACCTGTAGGAGGAAAATCTTTTATTAGGAAACTAAACACAATAACAGGAGGGTACAATCTAAAATTAGCTGGAGGGGCAAGGGGGTATCAGAAGTAATGTCAGAGAATAATATATGACTGAAAAAGTAGTGGATTCTTGGAACAAATTTCCAGCAGATGTGGGAGAAAAATCCACATTATGAAAGTTTAAGCCTGTCTGAGGTAAATATATAGCTATCCGAAGATAAAAATGCAAAGAAAAAAATAGAAGGGCAGACTACATGGTCTGTGGTGTATATTCTATGTCTTGTCCCTCGGTACTGCTGTCTCTTGGTTACTGCTCTGGGTCTCCCTTGATACTTGCTAACAATGACAACCTACAACCACTTTCCTCAGCTACAGTTATGTAAATACACCATATGATAATTTTTAATTTATTCACATATATGGCTATATCAATATGACATTGATATACTAAGGCGGGTTTTAATGCCAAAAAACCACAAAGCATTGATTAAAAATGTTTCAATAGAACTGTCAATCAGGTCCTGATGAGGTTATAAGAAGAGCCTGTGGGTGGGTTTTTATTCTGCCAAAGTTAGCCATACCAGGTATTATCCACTTACAGATAAATGTACATATTTGTGAAAGAATGTTACTATTTCATAATCTTAGCATTTGTATATGGGTTAAATATTACAATTCAATGAATTATATGGGATATCCTGAAAATATTGGTGGGCTTTGAGGACTGCAGTTGAGGAACACTCAGTACATCAATTGTATCAACACTGATCATAGCATACAAAGAGGATGGGACCCCTTAAAGGGGTTTTGCCAGGACGTGCTTTATCTGCTAAGAAGCAAATGTAAACAAAGCCACGCTGAGCTGAGAGAGCGAGAGACACAGCCAGAGCACAGAGCCTGCATAAGGGATCATGTGAAATCTTCACTCAAATAATCAAACTACAACTAGTGGATTCTGTATACAAAAGACAACACCTTTTCTCCACAGCAGCTTGAAAGCTTCTTCATGTTCCCTGTCATAATAATAATAATAATAATCTTTATTTATATAGCGCCAACATATTTCGCATCAGATATTTCGTCATCAGATAAAGCAGGGATCTACTCAGATAATCACACTACAACTAGTGGATTCTGTATACAAAAGACATTTTATGGTCTGACAGCCCAGGGCCTGACCATATTTCCTCTTGTTAAGGCATACTTTTAGGGTATATTATAAGTACAGAAGCATAGTACAATTAAACAAGTACACATTTATATAGATGTATGCCAGTACAATATAGAGGAAAAATAAAACTAAAGAAAATTACTTAATTACTTACTTACTTGACTTTCAAGACCAACACTGATCTCTGGACCCTGGCACAGTCAGACAGGGCCCACTGCTGCTCGTTGTATTTCTTAACATGCTGTAAAGCTAGTAGAAGGAAATACACAAGATACAGCTGACTTCTTTTACCCTCTGCTTGTGCACAAAGGGGCTTTCCCAAATATAAATATATATATATATATATATATATATATATATATATGGAAAGCCTGAGCACTGTGAGTAAATAGGGAGAGCCCCTTTCTACACAATAATGTGTCTCTGATGAGTCTTAAAGGGAATTTGTCATAAAAAATTGCTTATTGTTTAACTCACGTTTTTATGTTAAACACATTTTTAAGAATTTTTGGGTATATATTTTTTTTAAATTTTACATATCACTTTCAATATTTTTTAATAATTCTTAAGTCCTGCAGTTTTCACTTTGGGCACTAAGCCTAATAGTAGTCTCCTACCTCCTGTTCTGTACAGAAAGATTCTCAGTTGTCTGCTCATTATCAGCACAAAGAGGGTCAAACTGAAAGGAGACACCAGTGTGAATAGATAACACAGGATCCACCAGTCACAAGAGGAGATAATCACAGTTCACCCTTTTACCTTCCTGCACAGTGATTTCTTTCCAGGTCACAGAGCATGCCTAGAAAACTCTCCTATAGAAGATAATGGGACTGAGTCAGTCTTAAGTCTCCTATGTGCATGAAGCTACTGTAAAGCATCTCTCTGACTGCTGTTAAAACAGTGCAAACAAGGCCTAGTGGCCAAAGTGAGAACTGCAGGATTAAGAATTATTAAAAAATGTTGAAAGTGATAGGAAAAATAAAAAAAAAATCAACCAAAAATTCCTAAAATATATGTTTAACATAAAAAACTGGACTTAAACAATAACTCATTTTTTGATGACACATTCCTTTTAAACTCAGTACCAGCTGAGGGCAAAATGTATGAACTCGGCGCAGGCTTGCCAGTTCTAAGTCACTATAAAAGAATATCGAATTCGACAGCATATATTAACCTGTGGTTCATAAATGTAGGGGACCATAAGTGTATTGTAACTGTGGCGCATTGTCTGTAGCATGAGCAGGATTCCTGACTGACAGCTGGGGCCATACTTAACAAACTCTTATTAGCCAATTGTGATGTGTTTGTAATCACTGATAATACTATGATAACTCTGTAATTACCCGATTGAGAACGGGATTTATGGTTTAATTATGTTTTAATTTTTTATATTATTTAATATTTATTTTATATGATATAATTTAATATTAATTCTATATGAGATATATGTTATATTTTTGGGATATTATTTAATTTGACATTAATATGATATAATTTTATATTAATTTGATATTATTTAATTTTATGTAGTTTGATAATTATCATAAATTTGTTTTTACTACATAAGTAGTATTAGTTGAGAGATAATTGATTTGTTTGGCCCTATTGGCAATTCTAGTTTGTCTGACAACTTCGGCCTCAGTCAGACCACTTTTAACTTGGTCTGGCTTGTACCAACAGTGGCGTTACACATTCATAAATATGTCTAATTGGATGGATCTGGTGCGACACACCTCCGAGGCTCATTCAAAAGTATGGTCTCTGTTGCAGCTTAAAAAAAAAGTTTGGTGCATGGGTGTTCATACTTCAATTGAACAAGGCTACGATAGTTTTTTTTTTGCTCAAAACGAGCAAAAAAACTGTCACAGCCTCATTCATACTGTACATGTCGCCCTTTAACTGCATGATAGTTTGCAATGTTGTCTATAAGGCCCAATTCACATCTACACATAGGTGGTGACGGACGCCAGCAGCATGGGTTTCTATCATGGTATGAACAGTTTAAAAGAAACAATAGCACTATTTTTTCATAGTTTTTAATGGAGGCTCTAAATGGAACCTCTGATGCAGATGTGAACTGGGCCTACTTTGGATTGTCCCTGTCTACAAACCTTAATAGTATTCTTCTATACAGGTATAATGTACTGGTATCCAAATATGTATATCTATATGCCAGTACAATATCGGTAAAAAAAATAAAAATAAAAAAAGAGGTTTTTTTTCAGATAGATTTACTATAACCCCCCTCCCCAAAAAAACACAAAAACAAAACAAAAAAACATCCTTGCAAAGAAATATGACAATAAGCACATTTTTAGTACAGCTTTTTAAATGTTGCAAAACAGTGGATAGTACACAAATGTAAATTATTTATGGTAATTGGTAATGGCAGAATTTAGTTTTTTATGTTTTTAACTTATAATAATGGTTGATGGAAACTGAATGCTTGCTTCCATGCTTATAAAATGGTGCCTAAAAATACTGCAAAAAGCAGGACCTTTATAATGTCTTTGCTATAAATGTGGAGAGGCCAATCTTAATAAGTACAGCACCCAAATCTCAAACACCAAAAGGATTTAATCACAAACTTTCCATAATACAGCTGCTTCTCTTCGTAGTAAGTTTTCATCCTCGCTAGGAAAAAGCAGCGATTTTGTCGGGACTTCGGTGATTCCATTGAACTGGGTTAATTTTTACAGCACTTTTTCTCCCCAAAATATCAACTTTTTTTAAAACACAAATTTATTAATATTATCAACGTATGATCATTAAAAATGGCAGGTTCAGTCTATTGCTTTGCTTCTTGAGATCCTGATAATGCCATGACCTCTTCTGATTTCTTAGTGACAACATTGCACCTGATAGGAAGTTGAAAAGAAAATGTTATTATTCACTCTGAAGACATTTTACTGCCAAGACTCTTTTACTGCTGATATTCCATTTTTATGGTGGTCACTGTATTCTGCTGCAGCTGCAAGTTTACAGAGCTGTGGAATAAGCCCTGTATGGGCTCACCAGGTGTGGTGGATACTTGGCTATTTAATGAGAGCCAGGTTCCTGCTCTAATGACTGGGATCAATGGAATCTCTGATTATGGCTGTTCAATATCTTGCTATGGTCCATACATATCTGACATGGGGCTCTCGTTATGGTCCATACATATCTGATATGGGGCTCTCGTTATGGTCCATACCTATCTGACATGGGGCTCTCATTATGGTCCATACCTATCTCACATGGGGCTCTCATTGTGGTCCATACCTATCTGACATGGGGCTGTCATTATGGTCCATACATATCTGATATGGGGCTCTCATTATGGTCCATACCTATCTGATATGGGGCTCTCGTTATGGTCCATACCTATCTGACATCGGGCTTTCATTATGGTCTATACATATCTGATATGGGGCTCTCAATATGGTCCATACATATCTGACATGGGGCTCTCATTGTGGTCCATACCTATCTGACAGGGAGCTCTTGTTATGGTCCATACATATCTGACATGGGGCTCTCTCTCTGTCACATCATCAGTATCCCTGCTACATGATTCTGGGAACTGAAGGTCTCCAGGTCTGTCATCATTCTTATGGGTTACTTCAATTGACTTAAGTCCTTTTTTTAAACACCAAGTTATCCAAAAACATTTTTTTTATATTGCAAAGACAGGAGCTTTAGTGAAAGGTTAGTTTTCTTTATTTGATGAGATGTACATCTTTCTTATAAGTCAATACTTTCACTCAAGATAAAATTGGATACATTAATTTACATATACTTATAATACAAAGACACAGAATTTGAAAACTGGAAACAGCAAGTAATGTATACCCACCATTTATGGTAATCTATAAATATAATATTATAGTATTAATCTTGGCTGAAACCATTAGATTTCCATGTGCAAAGACCATCCAAACAACTTTCTACTTGTTCAGAAAAAGTAAAAAAACATTTTGGAGAATGATCATGTTATTTGTTACATTTTAAGGCTTATGTTTAATTTGCAAGTGTGATCACTGTGCAAGTAGATTCCCCATTGAAATGAACATAAAGGCCACACATGGCCAGCCACGTATGTGTTCAATGTAGCTATGGCACAAAAGAGGATGGGTTAAGAAGACCTCTTTTTTCCAGATACCCACACCTATCAGACATTTATGGTATATCCTGTCAGGGGTGCCTATAGGGCAGTACAGGCAGTACTCCTGTCAGGGGCCCTAATCAAATAGGGGCCCACTGATATGTTAAAAAATAGGAACTAGTAATGGGTAGGGCCCCTTTTGATTTGGCTGTATGGGGCCCTGAAACGGTTAATAGGTGGCTGATGGCAGCCGTGTATCCTGTCAATATGCCGTAAATGTCTGAAATGGGAAAACCTCTTTAATTTTATGTAGGGAATTTGAAGCATTGTTTTAGAAAAAATTAACTCTGATCCCTAAACAGTTATATTAAGAAAGTGCAGCAAAAGAAGAAAAGACTTATATAGCTCCCCCAAAAATAGCTGGTCCATGCCGACAGTCCCGAGCAAACGTACACTTCGTGCTGGACGCACAGGTTCTAGGCTCACGGCTAACAAGTCTTACAGATACTTTCCAAAAGAAACAAAGATGGACCAACGTCTCAAAAGATTCATTCCACTTTTGAGACGCTGGTCCATCTTCGTTTCTTTTAGAAAGTAAATTAAGAATGCACAGGAGTTTGGACCTAAAAATGACCATGAGGGAAACAATTTTAAGTTGCGTTTCCCTGGTAACATCTACTGTATTCCAGTAAATAATAGATTAAAATTGAAAATCGGAAAAATAAAGAGTGAAATTTTTACATTTCGGGCCACATGAATGAAAACTGTTTAGGTCTAAAACACTTTTTTGACCATAGTAACCTATGGGCAGAAAGGTGAGTTTTAGACCTAAACAGTTTTCATACATGTGGCCCTTCATCTCCACTTTTCTTAAATTCCTATGAACCACCTAATTGGTTATCGCACTTCCTAAATACTGTTTTGAATACTTTAAGGAGTGCAGTTTCTAACACACAGGTCCCTCAAAGCCACGTCAGAACTGGACTAGTCCCTAATGTCACAAAAAAATAAAAAGACATTTTAAAAATTATGTCAAGCATACATATGGTAGATGCTTGATATAAACTATTTTGTGCATTATAACTATCTGTCTTACACACAATTTTTTCAAAATATTCATGACACAAATAAATAAGGATTGTTTGACCTAAATTTATTACTAATTTAAAGCACAGTGTGTCATGAGAAAGCAGTCTCTGAATCACATAGATAAGTAAGAGTATCAAAAAGTTATTCCCACATAAAGTGGCACATGTCAGATTTGAGACAAGGATCTGTCATAGAGGTCAAAACTGGCTGTGGCAGTAAGGGCTTAAAGCACTGATCTTCACTTTACTTCTTTGATCATCTCATCAATACAATTGCACATTCTTTACTCAAACTCAAAATAGGAACCAAGTTTGGACCAAAAGAGGACATGCATTACAACATAATCATAAAACAAACTGTTATTTTTTTAAAACTTTTACTAACCATAATCCTGTTTTATTTAGTCAGTATTTCACTGTAATTCTTTGCCAGATAAAGAAATAAACCGCTTTCAAGGAGTGATTTCAGAAACTTATAGACAATGAGACAGAAGAAAGGAAGAAAAAATGTAACAAACAAACTGAATATATGAGGGCAGCTGAAAAACACACATCAATATATAGCCTGTCGTCTAGTTGCATCAAAGGTGATGTGATAGAACAAATTAGAGACTTAAATTACAAGACTCTGTAAAAGCAAGGATAAGTGAACAATGTAGTGGAGGAACATAAGGGTTGTATCGGTAAACAACTTAACCACTAAAGATAGGGACGGATGTGTCTTCTCCTTGCATGGAAAAGTACAACTGTTTGTAAAGTATGTTAATTATGGGTGAAAAAGAATAAGAACACAGAAATGAGATTGTATGTATTAAGAAAAGATGGTATATGTTGTTATTGCCAGGTGAGAGCTGTACTCTATGTGCAAACTGTATTTCCATACCTTACTAAACGTATAGAATTATTAAAGTATTTTAAACTTATATCACTTATATATTTATTTTCATGTTTTAACCTATTTTTCACTTTGCTTATATTTTGTATCTTGTAGAAAATAATTCACTGATGCTACCTGGATAGTTTCAACAAACTTCTGTTGACTGATCTGTTATTTTTTGTATTATGTGTCCTCATTTACCACTTTAAAAGTGTTGTTCTATCAGAAATATCCCCTTTTAAATGTGGCTATCACTACAATGTCCCAGGTTCTTTTCAAAGCACTTCTAACTAACAGCAATGATCGCTCCAGTTTGTCAGAAAAAATAATCCAAAAGGGGAGCCCCACCCTACAGTATGGGCCAAATGTATGAAAACTGTTTAGGTCTAAAATTCACTTTGTTGCCCATAGCAACCAATCAGATTGCTCCTTTGATTTCATATATTGCTCTGGAGAAATTAAAGGAGTGCTCCGATTGGTTGCAATAAGCAACATAGTGAATTTTAGACCTAGACAGTTTTCATACATGTGGCTCTATGTCTTTCTGCTCTGACAGGGTATGTAGATAGTAGGTGTCTTCATGAGATAATCCAGGCCTGGACAACATGGCCTGCAGGTCACATCAGTCCACAGTTGGGTATGGTCTATGTAGACTAAACATCCATCAAGTTTGATATGGTCTGAGGGTATTTCTTGGCTTACTGCATATGCACTTGAATAACCAATTCATATAGGTTTTCCTATGACAGCTCCAATAAGGAATGAATGGTCACTTTTAAGGTGTGAAAAAGAGGTGTTAAATTGAGTTGAAATGTCTATAAATTCAAAAAGTTTTTTTCTTAAATGATGGCCTTCAACCTTCTTGTCTTTGGTTGGAGCCCTAGAACCCAGACTCTTGTATAATATTTTTTTTTAAATTTAGTAGCTGTCCAATCAATAGCTAATAATTAGCTACCACAGCATGTCAGGCTTTCCTCATTCAAAAGTAAATTGAAAATCCACAATAACTTTGCTGATACAATACCACCTTCTGACTCTTTCATCCAGGTGGGCGGGGCCCTCTCTCCCTCTGTTTCTATTTGTTGGTTATTTAGTGTTATTATTGTATTTGCTTTGATCTTATACATGTAGCTCCCTTCCCAATGTACAATGACCTTCTAAGATACATAATCATAATAATAAGTGTATCAGTTTCTAAAACTCAGTTATCCTAACATCTTTGCAGAAGGATGTGGCTGTAGATCTTTTATGCTTCTCTCCTCTGTTTCCAGTCCCTATCATTGATGTATGGTAACATTACGTATATTATAGAGACTAAACTTCCAATTACTTAAAATTGTTAGTGTTATGAAAAAAGAAAAAAGCTTAAATGTGATTTTCCGTATATTTAACATAAAATAACAGTATATAACATATGCTTAATGTTTATACTTTAACATAAGATTCATAACAGCTAAATGAGTGTTTTTGTTATTATTGTCCACAACTTTAATAGTTATCACAGCCAATTTTGGGGACTTGCTTTCAGTCAAAAATGTATAAACATTTCCTTATTAGAAGAGTCTTTAAAATGGAAGCAAGCCTAGCAGCAGAGGTCCTGTTAGGGCTAGGCTGGCTTTGAATAGATTGTGCAAGCTAATGGGTAGAGGTCAAAGTTGCTAGTGGGAAAGAGGGAGGTAAAAAGATCCAGCAGTTATTCAGATGGATTATCAGATCCTTGGTTGGTCAGATTAGAAAATGATCTCTGGGTTCTTAAAGGGGTTGTCCAGTTCATAAGAAAAACTAATAGCCAGATCCTGGGACCACATTAAAAAAAAAAAAAACTATACTCACCTTCTTCTGGTCCCCAGTTCCAGCATTGTGTCTAACCAATCTTCTGTTTTCACTTTTCTACTTGTGAATGGGAATGTCACTGCTGCAGCAGCCAGCGATTCATGTGCCACGTATTTACATCACCGTTTCAAGTCAACAGCTCTTAACGTTCATGTAGATACAGGCATGTGACCATCTTAGCCAATCCGTGGCTGCAGCAGTGAAATGCCCGTTCAGAAGCAAAAGAATGAAAACCAAGTGGCGCTTATTAGCGGCACAACTGCTTGAAGTACAGGCACTGTAAAGGTAAGGTCTAGCACCGCATAAACTGGACTCCTGCAGTGTGGCCATGCGTTTTCATGCAGTTTTTTATTGATTATTAACAGCCAATAAATTATTCAAGCTGGATACTTGCAAAATAATGCGGCAAATAATAAATATTAATGAATATAATTATCGGCTCCACAATTTGTATATAGCTTGCAAGACCGAGAGGCTGTAAACAATCAATAGACAATAATGTGTCTGAATGATCCTTAATCATATATCACGGTCACACTTTATCTACCAGGTTTATGCATCGGGCCCTACCTTAATAGTTTGGATTTTTTGTTATGGAGGTATAGTCTGGCCATCTGTGCAAGAAATAACACATTTCACTCCACCTAAGCAGAGGAGATTGACAATGCAGAATGAAATTGTTGTAAAATTATGATTAATCTCACAGTGAAAGGAGTCAGTGCACATCATTAACTTTGTTAAGGAAAATATCATCTTGTAATACAATATTTTTCAGTTCTCAGGCTTTGATCCTGAAAACAGAGCTAATTGTGGAAGAAAATACCTAAACTGAGTATACTTCCTTTACTCATTAATGCCAACAAGAAGTTAAATGATAATAAACGTCTCTTCATTTTTTCATTTGCCAAACTACGTTTTGTCTATAGAGTTGAAGGAATAAAGGATCGTGACTGCACACATATAAGTAACAATCCCTTTGAAGGGGTTTTTACACTTCACAAAATCTCTTTTGAGACCAGCTGTGAGCGCACTACGAGAGGCCCTTAGAGAATGAGAAATGGCCACACTTGAGCAATTCTTCCCATTCATTTCTATGGGTGTTCTAAATATAGCTTAGCAAGATTTCTTTTGTATATTCAGAACTCTCATAGAACGAATGGAGGAGAGCTGCGCAAGCAGTGCTGTATTCTTTGGCCACTAGATGAAGTTCATAAATGTGTAACACTGCTCTATTAACTTAGAATTTCCTAATGGGATATTTGAAAATGGCTTTTCTAATTTGTGATACAATGAATATAAAAAACTCTGTTAAGTAACACAAGATATTTTTAACATTCACTGTATTACTTTAGCCTAGGTCACTGAAATAAATGAAAACTGACAAAAATAATAATAAATTTAAATCCACTGAAAATTAACTAATAAAATCAGATGTTTGCATCTGTATTATGTTTCAACCCCCCCAAAAAATGAATGAAACTGGCCTGGACAAAAATGTCAGTAAACCTAGAAAAGAAATGTAAAAAAAATTTTTGACCATAGGGACAAGGTAAACTGAGGTATGTCCTGTAATTGGTATCACAGGTGTCTTTAAATTTGTAATCAGTCAGTCTGCCTATTTAAAGAATGAAAGGTAGTCACTGTTCGGTATCATCGGGTGTCATCGGGTGTACCACATGGACAAAAAGAAGCTAAGGAAAGAGTTGTTTCAGAAAATTAGAAAGAAAACTGTAGACAAACATGTTAAAGGTAAAGGCTATAAGACCATCTCCAAACAGCTTTATATTCCTGTTACTAAAGTTGCACATATTATTCAAAAGGTTAGGGTCTAGGGAACTGTTGCCATGGTCACAAGAAGAAAATTAATAACAAATTGAAGAGAAAGATAATACTAATGGCAACCAAAGTGCCCAAAACAACTTTCAAAGAGATCAGAGATGAACTCCATGGTCGAGGTACATCAGTGTCACAATGTCCGTCACTGTCTTTGCCAAAGTGGTCTTAATGGAAGACAACCATGGAGGAAGCCACTATTGAAAGCAAATCATAAAAAGTGAGAAATTGAAAGTGCAAATTGACCAGCCACAAATCTGCTCGAAGAAAAAGATGAGACAAAACTGGAGTTCTTTGGCAAGTCACATCAGCTCTATGTTCACAATAATGAAGCCTACATAGAAAAGAACATTGTAACTACTGTGAAACATGGAGGAGGCTTGGTTATTGTTGAGGTGTTGCATCTGACAAATGGTGTCTTGAATCTATGCAGGGTAAAATTAAATCTTAAGACTGTCATGGCATTCTGGAGTTAAATGTGCTGCCAGGTGTCAGAAGCTTGGTCATGGATCCTCCAACAGGATAATGACCCAAAACACACAGCTAAAAACATCCAAGAATAGATAAGAGCAACAAATTGAGCTATTCTGAAGTGGCTTCTATGAGCCCTGATTTAAATCCTATTCAGTATTTGTAGAAGAAGCTGAAACATGCAGTCTGGAGAAGGCACCTTTTTCATGAAGAGTGGGCCAAATACCTGTGGACAGGTGCAGAAGTTTCATTGTGAGTAACAGAAATTTTTAGCTTGCAGTGATTGCTTCAAAAAGTTGTGCAATATAATATTAACTTAAGGGAACCAGCATTTTTGTCCGGGCCAGTTTCATTAATTTGTCTTCTAGAATTATTCATTTGAACCCCAATTCAAAAGCAATTTCTCCCTGCTGCTCCAGCGGATACATTCGTTGAACACCGCTGCCTATGAGATCCTAGCAGCTGCAGCATCCTTATTTTCATCCTTGTCCTCCTGGCTACTTCTAGACTTTATGCTGGCTTTTGTCTATTTTAATGCTCAGTGTGCACTGTTCTGTTTCTTCCACCAATACCTGGTCTCTGTATCCAGTTTAATGGGCAACTCCGGACCCACCCTTTGCCTAAGCAATAAGGTTTATTTATCCTGATCATTCCCTTTGTTTGATGCCTGCCCTAATTTTTACATTATCAATTTATTTTTAGTATAGGCCATCAATATCAGATCAGTGGGTGACAACTCTTGACAACTCCATCAATTAGCTGTTTTTATGCATTCCCCACCTGAAATTTGGAGGGCACATACCAGGCTAATATTAGTATAATGGGATTCACATAAGCACAACTTTATGTTAATTATCCACAATAATGGAAGCTCCCCAAACACACTAATAAGGTTTTTGTATTTTGCATTCCAGCATCATCAAACTGGAATTATTAATCACAGATTTAGTTTTGAAACCCATCTGGATCTGTAATTGAATCCACAGTGACCATTGACTGAAACACATCTTGAATAAAAGGTTATGTAAGTGATCTACCTATTTCATATGAAGACCGATACTTATTTGTGATTTTTTTTATAGTGCCTTTCTCCATGTTATAACCTTTCAGATATAGAACTCTAGATAAAGAATATCTGACTGTTTCTAGGCATGTCTTTTGGTGTTATCTAATTGCTTGATGGTATACCATAGCCCTCCATAAACACCCTGAGCCATATGTTCTGGGTGTCTACAATTTTCTCCTTGACATCTCTATTCAACAACAGCTTCTACCAGAAAGATTTTTTGATTACCAACCAACCCCAGTCCCCTGACGACGCATTGGGTATACAGAAACATGTTGGGACAGTTACACGTTTTTATAGGGTGAAGCAGGGGCTTTTGTGCGTTTAGGGACAGATGCCTGCGCAGAGTCGTCCTTTTCGGGGCAAGTGCAACGGTACCTCCACAATAGAGACACAATAGTAGTAATAATAATAGTAGTAATAATAGTTATATAGGGCTACATGGGAACTGTTTTGTGTTCTAGGGTACTAAACAAAAGACCTGGTAAACCTGTCTCCACTCGCGTGTTTGGTAACATAGACATAGGGCAACATGTCTGAAAATTGGCATCGCTGTGACAGATTTTAGGCGCATTTAATCAGTGTAAAGTGCGCCTGAAAGTACGTTACTTTAAAATACCTCGCATAGTAAATATGATGCACCGAAAAAGGTGCATTGCGACAAAAGAGGCGCATTACGCAATTCGCAACGGATAGCATATCATTGCTAGTGTATGTAATACGTCTATCGAGGTGCATTGCATAATGGAGACGCATAATGTATCATTACTAGTGTATGTAATATGCCTAAATAGGCGCATTGCGTTATGGAGCGTATCGTTGCTACTATATAATGTGCCATTTTAGGCACATTACAATGTGTCGTGCCCGGCGTATAATGTGCCTAGTTTTGGTATATTACAGTTCATTTACATCGAGAATATGGCATCAAGAGTATTTTTGGTGCAAAATAGACCAATAAAACGGCACTTGCATATTGGGACATGTCGCCCATAGTGTTTTTAGTATATATAATTAATAACCCACACTATTGTTATGAATTGATTTTATTTGAGTGCTCTATAAGGACTATGAGTACCTTGATCAAAATTATATATCTAATCGGTGTCACGGATGCCCCTACGACCCTCGCATCCGTGCCCCGCTGCCCAGCGGCACTGCGACCCGCATGTTGGGTCGCAGGCACGCTCGCTCCCCTACCTGTCCCACGAGCTACTTACCCGACCACGCTCCTGCTGCAGCCTCTGTCACGCGGCGCACGCGGCCCACTCCCTAGTGCGCGCGCGTGCCAGCAGTGTTAAATTTAAAGGGCCACCGGTAATTGGCTATTGCCGGTCGCTGCCCCTATTTAAGCCTGCCTCTTCCTAGTGACCTCGCCGGATCTTTAGTGCCCTTAGCCAATTGAGAAAGTGTTCCTAAGCCTTGTTCTGATTACCGTGTACCGAACCGTTTGCCTCCGTCCTTCGACCACGAATCTTGCCGCCTGTCCTGACCTTCTGCCTGTCCACGACCTCCAACCATAGCCGCCTGTCCTGACCTTCTGCCTGTCCCCGACTACGAGCCTGCCTTCCGATTTTGTACCACGCTACACCTCGGCTGCCTCCACAAGCAAGTCACGTCAGGGGTAGCGACCTGGTAGACTCCCGCCGCAGCAAGTCCATCCCGCTTTGCGGCGGGCTCTGGTGAAAACCGGGACCTACTTAGATTCCGCTCCCTGGCGTGGCTTACGCCATCGCTTGCGGTGGTCCAGAGGATCCACTAACTCCGACCGTGACAGTAAGATCCGGCCATGGATCCCGCCAAGGTGCCTCTACCGAGCGTCTGTGACATCAACAACATCGTGGCCCAGCAAGCAAAGCAGATTGCGCAGCGAGCGCAGCAGCTCAACCAGCTGTCCACTATGATGCAGCAGCTCATCGCCACTAAGCAGCAGCAGTTGACTGCGGTGGCCTCTCCAGTGGCAGCCACTCCGGGGATGTCCGCCGGTCCTAAACTCCGGTTGTCCATGCCGACCAAGTTTGATGGGGACCCAAAGGCCTGCAGGGGCTTCATCACCCAGTGCTCCCTTCACGTGGAACTTATGGCTGGTCAGTTCCCATCGGAAAGGTCCAAGGTGGCCTTCGTGGTCAGTCTCCTCTCAGGAAAAGCCCTGGCCTGGGCGACTCCACTCTGGGACCGAGGCGATCCGGTCACAGCTGATCTTGCGACATTCCTACTGGAGTTCCGCAGTGTCTTCGAAGAGCCTGCCCGCGCTTCGTCTGCTGAGACCGCCTTACTGAACCTGCAGCAGGGGAACTCCTCCGTAGGTGACTACTCCGTGCAATTCCGCACATTAGCATCGGAGTTGGCTTGGAACGATGCAGCGTTGTGCGCCACCTTTAAGAAAGGCCGCTCCAGCCAGATTAAGGATGCTCTCTCCGCCAGGGACCCTCCGTCTTCGTTAAGTGGCAAGCTGTATTGATATCCGTTCCGCGGAGAGACGTGAGGAGCTCCGCCAAGAGCATGAACCAGTCCGAACACGTCGTCTACCTCGTCTTGCGCCAGTGTTTCTTCGGCCTCCACTGCCTCCTTCCCAGCCAGCCGTGGAAGAGGCCATGCAAGTGGATAGAGCCCACCTGACTCCGCAGGAACTTAACAGACGACGTAAGGAGAACCTATATCTTTACTGTGGCAGCCCTGAACATCTCCTCAGGGGTTGCCCGCTCCGTCCGCAATATCCGGGAAACGAGCGTACCTAGGCTTCGTGGGAGAGGGTCCCTAGGTGTGAGCAACTCCTCTCCTCATTTGTACATACTCGTTCTGGTTGGCACTGGGCCTGGCACCCACTTTCAAGCCTCAGCCTTCTTAGACTCTGGGTCGGCTGGAAATTTCTTGGACGAGGCTCTGGTGTCTCAACATAATCTCCCTGTGGTTCCCCTGGAGAAACCTCTGGCCATCTCCTCTGTCAGTGGGGAGATCCTCAGCGATCCCGTCCGTTATCGTACCGAGCCTTTGTTCCTTCAAGTGGAGGCACTTCATAGGGAGAGACTTTCATTTTACGTGTGTCATGGGGGCTGGCGCAGGTGCTGTCGCCCCCTGCAGCCGCCCCCCCTGCCCGCAGGGGGTCTGGCGCGAGTGTCGCGGTTCCCTGCGACCATCCCCCTGCTGACCGGTACCGGACGCCGGCTCACTTACCCGTCCATGCTCCTGTGTAGGCTGCTCCTGTCTGTCCCGGCCGACGTGCGTGTACCCACTGCTTAGGGCGCGCGCACGACGGCTGGTCTGGATTTAAAGGGCCAGCGCCACAGTAATTGGTCTGTTGCCAGCCGCTGATCTTATATAAGGTATACGCCCCCAGCACTCTCTGCCAGTTCGTTACTGTGCGTTGCCTAGTCTAGAGAGTGCTGAAAGTCCTGTCTGATCACCCGTGTACTAGTCCGTTACGCTACGTTTCCTGACCTAGCCTGTTTGCCGCCTGCCCTGACCTTCTGCCTGTCTCTGACCACGAACCTCTGCCGCCTGTCCTGACCGTCTGCCTGTCCCCGGCTAAGCCTCTGGAAGCTGATTCTGTACCACGCATTACCCTGGCCGCCATCGCAAGGAAGTCAGGTCAGGGGTAGCGACCTGGTAGCCTCACGCCGCAGCAAGTCCATCCGTTTTGCGGTGAGCTCTGGTGAATACTGGGCTACTTAGACTCCGCTCCCTGGCGTGGCTTAACTATCATCGCTTGCGGTGGTCCAGCGAATCCACCGAACCATTACAGTACGAACTGGCCATTGATTTCGCCACGGTACCTCTGCCCGAACTCCGGGATGTCACGACGGTCATCACTCAGCAGAACCAGCGTCTTAACCAGCTCGCGGCCATGACGCAGAACCTTGTGGCCCGTCTACCTCCGCCTGCGGCTACCTCCACG
This sequence comes from Phyllomedusa bahiana, assembly GCA_025379985.1. NCBI lineage: Eukaryota > Metazoa > Chordata > Amphibia > Anura > Hylidae > Phyllomedusa > Phyllomedusa bahiana. The sequence continues at coordinate 109,567 of JAODAL010006770.1, forward strand.
CCTGCACCTATTGCTCCTGCAGCCATGGTGCCACCTGCTCTTGCACCAAGACCATCTCTGCATCTGCCGCTTCCCTCACGCTATGATGGAGACCCGAAGAAGTGCAGAGGCTTCATCAGTCAATGCTCCATCCACATTGAGATGTTGGGGCATCAATTCCCTACCGAGCAGGCGAAGGTGGCCTTCATAATTAGCCTCCTAACGGGTGAAGCTCTGGCCTGGGCCACTCTGCTATGGGACCAAGGAGATCCACTGACGGCAAATCTACAAACCTTCCTCCAGGGGTTCCGCACCGTCTTCGAGGAACCTGGCCGCACCTCCTCCGCTGCCGCAGCTCTGCTCCGTCTCTGTCAGGGCGACTCCACTGTGGGTCACTACTCCGTGCAGTTCCGCACCCTAGCCTCTGAGCTGGACTGGAATAATGAGGCTTTGGTGGCAACTTTCTGGCAAGGTCTTTCGGGGCGGAATAAAGACGAGCTCGCTGGTCGGGAATTGCCATCTGCTCTGGACAACTTGATTCGGTTAGCTACCCGAATTGATATTCGGTTTGCCGAGAGACAACAAGAGCTCCGCCTCCTATGGAAGATTTTCCTACCACGCCAGCTATCTCGTCTGGCTCCCGTGTTCCAACGATCTCCACTTCCTCCGCCATTGGTTCCTGTGGACGAACCTATACAGGTCAAGAAAGTCCACCTGACTCAGGGTGCTGTGCTTCTACTGTGGCGCTTCTGGCCACTTCATTCGGGACTGTCCAGTGCGCCCGGGAGACCCTCACCTAGGGCTCGCAGGAGAGGCATCCCTAGGTGTCAGTGCATCCTCTCTCCGTCTGACCATTCCCGTACTCTGTGGAACTTTGCCGGACAGAACCTTTCAAGCCACTGCCTTTCTTGATTCGGGGTCCGCTGGAAATTTTGTCAGCCAAGCTCTGGTGTCCAAGTTTCGTCTCCCAGTGACCCCTCTGCAGAAACCCATGTTCATCTCCTCTGTCAGTGGCGAATGCCTAAAGGACACCATACGGTTCTGCACTGCGCCCCTCACCTTGCAGATAGGCGCCCTACACAAGGAGACTCTGAAACTTCTGGTTTTGCCTCGCTCCTTTTCTGAAATCCTCCTGGGTCTCCCATGGTTGCAAGACCACGCTCCGACCTTAGACTGGAACACGGGCAAAATTATCCATTGGGGTCCTGCCTGCCACTCGCGGTGCCTGCCTGCGTTCCGTCCAGCTCTACGGCCCACCTCTGTAAAGTCTACGAAGCCTCTGCCAGGTCTGCCCTCTCCGTACCAGGATCTTGCTGACGTCTTTTCCGAAAGACAGGCCAAAAGTCTGCTCCAGCACCGACCTTTCGATTGTCCTATTGACGTGCAACCCGCTACTACTCCTCCCCCAGGCAGAGTCTATCCTCTCTTTGTCATGGAAACTAAAGCCATGTCGGAATATATCCAGGAGAATCTCCGTAAAGGCTTCATACGCAAGTCTTCCTCGCCTGCGGGGACCGGTTTCTTCTTTGTTGAAATGAAAGATGGTACTCTCCGGCCCTGTATCGATTATCAGGGACTTAACAAAATCACTGAAAAAAACCGATACCCCCTGCCTCTAATCTCAGAGCTTTTTGATCGCCTACGTGGCGCAAATTTTTTTTCCAAGTTGGACTTACTTGGGGCATACAACTTGATTCGTATCCGTGAAGGCGAGAAGTGGAAGACGGCCTTTAATACCCGAGATGGCCATTTTGAATATCTTGTCATGCCATTTGGCCTCTGCAATGCTCCGGCGGTGTTCCAGAATTTCGTCAATGAGATCTTCCGCGATCTCCTCTACGTCTGTGTTATCATCTACCTTGATGACATCTTAATCTTCTCTCCTGATTTGGAGACTCACATCCGCCAGGTGCTCAAACGTCTCCGTGACCACCAGTTATATGCCAAACTGGAGAAATGCCTGTTTGAACACACCTCGTTGCCCTTCCTGGGGTACATCGTCTTGGATCACGGTCTCCAGATGGATCCTTCTAAGCTGTCTGCTGTCTTACAGTGGCTCCGACCAGTGGGCCTTCGCTCTATCCAACGCTTTCTGGGGTTTGCGAACTACTACAGACAGTTCATCCCGCATTTCTCCACGCTCATGGCCCCGCTGGTGGCCCTTACGAAGAAAAATGCCAACCCCAAATCCTGGCCTCCAGAAGCTCAAGACGCCTTTGATCGCCACAAGTCAGCATTCGCTTCTGCTCCAGTCCTGTCTCGCCCGGACCCACAGCGTCCGTTCGTCCTTGAAGTGGACACCTCCTCAGTGGGTGCAGGCGCTGTCCTCTTATAGAAGACTTCCTCTGGGAAACTGTGTATATGCGGCGTCTTCTCAAAAACCTTCTCCCAGCCGAGCTAAATTATGCGATTGGTGATCGCGAACTACTGGCCATAAAGTGAGCCTTAGAAGAATGGCGGCCCTTGCTGGAGGGGGCTCGCCATCCCATCGAGATCTTCACCGATCCCAAAAACCGCCTTGATCTCCAGTCTGCTTTACGACTAAATCCTCGACAAGCCAGGTGGTCGCTCTTCTGCACCCGCTTTGATTTTTTCCCTCACTTTCGGTCAGCTGAGAAGAACGTTGGGGCGGACCCCCGTGGGCTTAGACCTGCCTCTGCAGCACAAAATTCCTCCGGAACGTCTCCTCACGGCGGCTCCCGTGGATCTTCAGCATCTACCTCCTGGGAAGACCTACGTCCGTCCTGCCATGTGGCCTCGAATCCTGAAGTGGGGACACTCTACTCGAACAGCTGGCCAGCCTGGAGTACATAAGTCTCTGCAATTAATCTCTCTCTACTATTGGTGACCCACCCTCGCTCAAGATGTTAGAGACTTCGTCCTGGCCTGTACCTCCTGTGCTGTAACAAAGTCCTTCACCTTAGGCCCGCGGGTCTGCTTCAGCCGCTTCCGGTGCCAGAAAAGCCTTGGTCCCATATAGCCATGGACTTTGTTACCGACCTCCCGGCCTCCTCGGGTAACACGGTCATTTGGGTGGTGACCGATGGATTGTCAAAGATGGCTCACTTTGTTGGCACCCTCCGCTCCTCAGCTGGCCCAGCTTTTTTTCCATCACATTTTTCAGTTACATGGGCTCCCTTTGCATATCGTCTCTGATAGAGGGGTCCAGTTTGTGTCAAAATTCTGGCGAGCTCTGTGTGCTCAATTGCTGGTTCAGCTTGACTTCTCGTCTGCATACCACCCTCAAACTAATGGGCAGGTAGAGAGGGTCAACCAAGTGTGAGGTACCTACCTACGACATTTTGTATCCGCCCGTCAGGATAACTGGTCTGACCACCTCCCCTGGGCGGAATTCTCATATAATTCCCTGGATTCGGAGTCCGCTGGAGCCTCTCCCTTTTTTTATTGTGTTTGGGTTACATCCCCGCCTGCCTCTCCCTCTGGCTACCTCGTGTCATGTTCCTGCCATGGATGCCCAAGTACGGGACATCAATGCACTCTGGTAAGTCACACGACAGGCCCTTATACGGGCCTCCACTCGCACCAAAGTCCAGGCCGACAGGTACCGTAGACCTCCGCCTCTATTCAAGCCAGGCGATAGAGTGTGGTTGTCCGCTAAATATATTCGCTTCAAGGTGCCCAGTTATAAGTTAGGCCAGAAGTATCTGGGTCCTTTTGAGGTCCTTCGGCAACTGAACCCAGTGTCCTACAAGCTCCGCTTGCCTCCTACTCTGCGCATCCCGAACGCCTTCCGTGTCTCGCTCCTCAAGCCTGTGGTGCTGAATCGCTTCTCCCGTGGATCTGTCTTGCCTTCTCCTATGGCCAACGCTGATAACATCTTTGAGGTCAAGGAGGTGCTGGTGGAGAAGACAGCGAGGGGGAAGCAGTTCTTTCTGACTGACTGGAAGGGGTTCGGGCCCGAGGAACGTTCGTGAGAATCTGAGGCTAATCGATCACCTGACCTCCTCTCTAAATTTGTGCCTGTGGGATTGGACCAGTCTAGGGGCATCAGTGAGTTTTCAGTGTCTATGACAATGTACCTGGGTCACCTTCCCCAGACCAATTTTGGTAGATTCTAACCACTGCATACCGGGAACTTCCCACAAAACATGCCATTTTAGATATGCTTTGACCCCATCCTTAGTGATTAATCATGATATGGTTTGTGTCATGATTGCTCCGATCCTTACACTTGTCCATTTTCTTCCAGAACTGTGTGAGTTCAATTGCTACAAGATAATCAATGCTTTACTTCCCCCATCAATGGTTTTAATGATATAGATACTATAAAAATATATTCATTTAAACTTTCACAGATAGCAGGAAACTGGTTGGAAAGAGCATACTGTAATCTTTATTGGGCTTCACTTGAATATTGAGTTAACATTTCATGGCATTGACTTCAAAGTACTATTCTTGAGCTGCAAACAAGCACAGAACTCAGATTTTTTTTTAAACTGTACAATGTATTTTGAGTTTTTGGTCTATTATTGAAATGGTTGTTAATAGATGCCTTCTTTTATATAGTGCTTGTATTAAAAGCATATCTGTATGTCCTTCAGCATTTCCAGATAGCCATTGAAGCCTGCGTCTGTGTACTTCACTAATCAAACTATTTAGCCTTTGTTTCTGTCTTTGTATCAAAAAGACAAGACAACTTCCATGACATTCAACTGTGCTCAGCTAGCAGAGGCCAGTTAATGCAACCAAGTCTCCGCAAATAGCTGCTTTTAGTTTCTGACCACCTGTGGCTCCTGTCTTAGATGAGTTAAGAATACACTATTAGCAAGAAGTGCCACCTGTCTCCAAGTCATGAGCAACAATAGACAAACAGTACAGGGAGTGCAAAAAGTTTTGAAAATGGTTTTCAAGTGAAATATTCCATACAATGCCTGCAATAAACTAATCAACTGCAGATGAGGTCATCTTGATTTTAATAGTTTTTTTTTATTTTTGAACAGCTTCATAGCCCAAGGTGAACCAGCTTTTACATCCATAAACATGCCAGTTTTTAATTTCTATTTTAAAGAGACCAGCAGGTACTGTGTGAGTGTGACACAACATTTTACTGTCAGTACAACCATCTATGTAAATATCAAACTCAAGTTATGACAAAAACATGTCCCAAATTAATTTCTTTATGGATCAAAAGTATTTCATTAATATTCTTAATAATCACTTTTAAATCCTTTTCCATCTTAGTAATAGCCATGTTGAGTCATCATAGAAGTATGAACCCAAACTGATATTTGTTGAGATAGAGTAAGAGCAAATCATGCTAAGAGTGGCTTTGAAGTGTTCCTCCAATTACAATCTCCCACTTGATTTGACACTAGACACGGAGACTCTTCTGCAACTGGGTGGTATAGTTGTGAAGGTAAACTTACAATGTGCAGAGGTTACTGTGTATGAGTCCTATTCTAATTAAAGGGGTTTTGCCAAGACGTGAGTTCTTTACCTACTGTCTGCTCAGAAGAGAAGATAAACATAGGATGCAGCGTCACTGGGTAGAGAGAGGGGGGCTGAGCACAGAGCCAGTAAGCAGGGATCCTGAACAATGTTTACTCAAATAATCACATCACAACCATTGGATTTTCTATATAAAAGAAAAAAGTCTTTCTCCACAGTCCCTTGCAAGCTGATTCATGTTCCCTGTGATCAGATAAGAAGTGCAAACATGCAAGAACGGCCAGATCAGCTCCTGTCAGCTCCTGGTCGTGTCTAATGTAAACTTTCAGGAATCTAAGGGGGACTGAGCAATGCTGTAGCTCTCAAAGGCTTCACTTTTTTTAATTACATATATTTTGAAAAGTGATTAAATTTCCATTTTGGAGGATCCCATGTCAACATTACATTGTGGCAAAACCCCTTTAATGAAAACAATTTACTATACTCCTAGAGCTTTGGACAACAGCAACTGTGCCATGAAACATGTAGTAGAGACTCCCCGTGCCTGATGTTGTATTGGTTGGAGATTATAATCAGAGGGACACTACAAGTGTCAAAACTGCTCACTGTGAATTAATACTATGTGGGTAAGTGTACTGATGTCACTGGACATTTGCAGTCTCTTTTTGGACACTGTTCAACTGTGTATGACCACATTGTCAATAGGAGAACAAATGGCCACATTTGGATTTCCGATGCCTGGTATTTGGGTTTGTTGATGTCATCTGTCTATAATGTTGCTCGCAATTGACTCCTGACTACTCTTCTGCTTCTTTACCAATAGTACTCTTAGGTTATGTCTACACGGCAGTGGACAAAAAATTACCTGAAAATCAAATCCTAAAAATGTTCATAAAACTGAGTTTTTTGTCCACTGCCTGTCAAAAGCTGCTGTAAAATGTCCATTTTTGCATGTTTTTTTTAATGCATTTGTTCAAAAAATGTGCCAAAAACATGCCAAAAATTCTCCGGCGCTTTACATAGACTTCAATAGTAAATAGTAATTAACAGTATGAAAAATAATTTTTATGGAAAAAAAACACCAAACACTTTAAACTGTTAACTCCTGTCCATACACATAGGGCAACATGTATGAAGATTGGCGCGTCGGAGCGCCCGTTTTCACGCGATTTTTAGTGAAAGCTGCGCCTCATTTATGTCGGCGCCCGAGGTGCGCTCATACATGCAGTGTGTGAGGCGCATTGCGGAACTTAGGCACAGAAGGAATGCGCCTAACATGTATTACGATTCGAGACAGGCTGGAAATCAGCGAAAAATCATTAAACATGTTAGTGAATAGCAAAAAGAGTTCTCTTTCAAATGAATGAATGAATAAAGTGAAAAATCAAAGTTGAAGAAAATACATTGCAATGTATAGAAAAAGTTGATCATTTAAATGAAGCAAATTAATAATATATAATAATTATATATATATATATATAAAATATATTTATATATATATATATATATATATATATATATATATATATAATCTCAAAAGAAAGAAATATCAGCTAGAAAAGGTCTTAAAAAAGGGAGAGAATTCAACTAATTTTACATTAAATAAGCCAATGCTGATGTTGTACAGATGTTAATTTTGGTCCTTTTTTAATAAAAAATGAAGATGTATTTGTTCTTCTTTCACCTTTTATTCTATTTTGTATGTACAGTAAGAGCCAGCACAGCACAGGTCTGGCTGGGACCTGTGGTTCTCCATTGGTAGCCATTCTAAGCTATTTGTTCATTATTTTAGGCTGAGTTGGTGATGTATTTACGGACGTAAATATGTCCTTACATACATCCAGAACAAAGCCCTGGGAACATAGAAATCCTGCTTGGCGGACCACAGGTCCCAGCAATACCTGTGCTGTGCTGCCTTTTGTTGTATATACTGAATTGCATTAAAGTTGAAAGCAGCCCAAATACATCTTAAATTGTTGTTATGAAAAATGTTTAAGAAAACATCTGGACAACATCAGCAGTGGCTTATTTGATGTTAAATTACTGTAATTTTCACGGACTTTGGAATACATTTTATAGTGGAGATTTTTTTCGTAGGAGATAATATATTGGCATTAATGTTATTGGATAAAATTTACTAATACATTGATTTCATTGTTAGAGCACTTGGATATGTCTGTTTATTAAGTACTTCATTTAAATGACAAATCCATTTTATCCTTGTAGTGGTGTAAGGCTCTGTTCCCCAGGATTCCTTCATGGAGAATTTGTGGACGCAAAATCCGTCCTGAAATACATTGCAAATACGTGTCACAAAGTGTGGCACGTATTTCGCGTCGGAAATACATTTCCCATAGTAAATAATGGGGAATTTATACAGAGCACTTTAGCCAATGCTGTATGAGATACTGAATTTGACTTGATCTGTGGACTGGTCTAAATATACGGTAATTGAAGAATGTGAATGTCGATTGATAAATTTGAATACAAGCTCATTTTTTTAAGAAATGGATAAAAGTGTTTTTAATTTTTTTGTATGGCAATTTGATATACATAAATGTTAGGACTTGGCCGTAATCCCTGCTGCAGTGTGTGCAAACATTGTTAAGAACTACAGGAAACATAGGACCTCTGGAATTGCAAACAAAGGTTTCTGTATTTATTGTATCAAATACTTATTTCATGCATTAAAATGCTAATATATTAATTAAAAATCATACAATGTGATTTTATGGGCTTTTTTTTAGATTCGGTCTCTCACACTTGAAGTGTATCAACAATAAAAATTACAGACCTCTCCATTCTCTGTTGGTGAAAATACTTGCAAAATCTTCTTTTCCTGGCTGTATATCATCAGTTGCACGTTAGAAGGTTCAGCGTCTTTTCGTTGCATAAAGCTGTGGCCATGCTTGTGTATAGTGTGGTCTAGATCATGTTGAAGTCTAATTATTGTACATGATAAAACAGTATTATTGTGAATAGAAGCAAAATTGAAATGATGTTAATGAACGAGACATGTCATATGACTTGCTGCCTTGCAAGGCTTTCTGCTTTGATGTACATCAACTGTACAGCATTGATGGTATCAATTACAATGACACCTTGGCCAACATAAATGCTAGTGGCAGTGTGTCTGTAAAATGAGAACAAATGCAGCTGTGTTAGACATGTTGCTTGGTCTTCTGAAAATCTTCTAGCCCTTATTTTGATTTGTGTTTTTTACCATCTCGGTTCATAGAAAGAGGAAGTCACTTGACTCCTGTGTTATGTCTGTATTGATAATTGAAGTACTAATTGACCTTTAGATCTAACTAGCCAAGCAGCTTTGTGTTGAGATATATTGTACTGTAAAATAAAGAAGTCAGAGGAGTCTTGAGCACAAGGTTATACATAAAACTCCATTGTAATGCAGACACTTTTTAAACCAGCAATAAATAATCATTGATTTTTAAAATCCGAGTGTCTAATGGACATTTCTATCAAGACAATAATTGTACACACCTTACCATTTTTAATCACAAGTTTTATACAAATGCACTATTGCCAAGGGAATTATTTGGGTCTCATAGCAGCAAATAATCAGGGCCTATGTCTTTCAACCTCTATTGGGTACCCTATTGCATATATTTGGCAAAGACTTGAACAAGGCCATTAGACTTCTCAAGCACAGAGTTGTAGCTATAAGGGATGCAGAGGTAGGAGTTGCCACCAGGCCCATAAGCCCGAGGGGGCCCAAAGGACCCTGAGTCACATACAATTGCACCAGTATTATCAGTGGCATATGGTAGGTGGGGCCCTTTTATAGATTTTGCATTGTGGGCCCGGAGCTTTAAAGGAAATGTGTAATCAAAAAATGACTTATTGTTTAACTCACATTTTTATGTTAAACACATTTTTTAGGAATTTTTTTTTTTCATTTTCCATATCACTTTCAGTATTTTTTATTGATTTTTTAGTCCTGCAGTTTTCACTTTGGCCACTAAGCCTAATAATAGTCTGACACTACCTGTTCTGTATAGGGAGATTTTCAGTGTCTGCTCATTATCAGTAAAAGCAAGGTCAAACTGAAAGGAGAAACCAGTGTGAATAGATAACATAGAATCCACCAATCACAAGAGGAAATAGTCACAGCTCCCCCTCTCACCTCCCTGCACAGTGATTTCTTCCTAGGTCACAGAGCATGACTAGAAAACTCTCCTATACAAGTCTCTGGGACAGAAACAGTCTTAAGGCTCCTATGTGCATGAAGCTGCTGTAAAGTATCGCTCTGACTGCTGTTAAAGCAGTGCAAGCAAGAATGTCCTCCCCACAATCTTATATAGACGGCTGAATAGAGAAATCTACAATCAGGAAATAAAAATGACTGAGAGGAAAAGAATATGGATCAGGGGCTTGATTTAATAAGTAAAAAAAAAAATTGGCGACAGATTCCCTTTAAGTTACACTGCTGCTCAAGCACATTGACTTACTGATTTTGGAAGGAATAATAATAATAATAATAATAAAATCAATATATAGCCTTCATATAGCCATACTATATATTTAAATGTAACAAAAGGGGAAGAGGAAGAAAAACCTAGTTGATATGTATACATTTATGATTATATGACATAAAAGGCACCTGTTCATTTTATAGTGAAAAGTCATACCATCCATGCAGCAGCTGGTGGGTAATGTTTGGGTGGTGGTCCATAGGTGAGTTTGGGTCTTTTACTTGCTTAGGACTCAGACAATACTGCCACCAGTATTGCCCTCATGACAGGCTTGAGTGGATATTCTTTCTGCACAATAGCTCAAAAGCACTAAGCTGTTTGTAGAGTTTGGTCTTGGATTCAGCTGATTGATAAAAGCTGGCCAGCTGACAGTAGAGTAGCCAGAGACCTCTTGAGGGATTTTCTAACGTCAAGTCGGAAAGTTATTGAATCTGAGTTGAGTTTAAAAAGAGACATTGGTTATGCAAGAGGACCCAAGCTGGGGACAATTCACTAACTTGTGTAAATCTTATGGGAAGAGAGTGTACTCCGTTCTATTTCCGTCTGCAGCATCATTTGTTACTGCTTCTGCAGGACCACAGTAATTGGAATATCGGTATCTTCTCTATTCAAGGGACGTAAGCATTTAACCTGCATTTATACCCCATATATATGTGCTTATATTTACAGTGTTGTGGTAGTTCCTTTGTATCTCTTCAATACTGTGGCAATTCTTTTTTCATTTTTTCTTCCCTGATGAACCCATGTTATACATGGGAGAAACGCGTCGGAATATGTTTGTTCTTTATATTTTAGGAATTGCCATATAGCAATACTATTGTTGCTTGCATCTAAGGAGTGGTTGTATATAGTATATTTTTGTTTGTTTAAGTTAATTTTGTTTGTTCCACTTTTGTATTCACGGGTGTGCATATCAATTTGGTTTTTGTATTATTTTGGTAGGGTGTTCCTGTGCGGGGTCGCCCCTTTCGGGGCGGTTACTCCGTTTATGTTATTTTATTTTTATCTTTTGATATTGTCAATAAAGGTTATGTTTTATTATTTCTATCTACATCCCTAGGCATTTATTTCTTTAGTGGTTTCATGGGAAGAGAGTGTAGCCAGATGCTAGAGTAATGGGATGAACTTAAGGACCATGGGCTGAATTTGGCCCATTATGTCATTTTATGTGACCTTTGAGAGCTTAGACACAACGAGCAGGAATGGAAAAGGTCCAAATGCAGAAGGACTGGTTCTCCACTTTCCCTGGAGGACACAGTCAACGCTTGGCGACGGCAACAGTAGAGGGAGCTGGCACCACCTTGGATTCAGACCTTCCACACAAACCTCTATTCAGCAATTCACAGACAAAGAAAGAGGCACGGCTCTGACAGCCCTACCGTGGCCCCTGAGTTACTGTACAGGTGCCTTCAAATGCTGATGTGGTCCTTAGTGGAAATGAGTTTGACACCCATAGTCTAGATCAGGGGTCCCCAACTCCAGTCCTCAAGGCTCACCAACAGGTCACATTTTCTGGCTTTCCTTAGCATTGCACAGGTGATTAAATTATTGTCAGTGCATTCTGTGGGATATCCCGAACACATGAACTGTTGGTGGGCCTTGAGGACGGGAGTTGGGGAACACTGGTCTAGATGATATGTTTTGGGTAGATAGGAAAAGCAATATTTGCCACTAGTGATCATTTTTATGTGTTTACAGAAAGGAGTGGTTGTTAGTTGAAAATCTCATGCATGTTACCCAGGATTTGTATTTGCCTGTCACAGCTTCCATCGTAACTCCTAATAACAGTATTGTTTATTTATAGGATAGGACAAATCATTCATCTTCATTACGGTTTCAAATGTGTTCCCAGGCATTTGGTGTATAGCTAGTAATAGACTAAATTATTTGATCGAGTTATTCCAAATTTTATACATCAATTTTATACTTGTTAGCCTCCATTACTGCAAGATATGGAAACCATTGTTCTATTCAGCAGACCTTGAGGAACAAATAGACAGTAAGGCTTTAGTGCACATCTTTTTCTAATGCATCAAATTACAGACATTTTATGCTAGTTTACATGTGTGCTAAACAGGTGTCTAAAAGCCCCATCATAAAGCCCAAATACCTACATAGCTTTAAAAAAAAAATGGTTACTGAAAGAAAATAAAATGAAAGAAAAATCCATTGGCCCTTAAGTCAAAAGGGGTTTCATCCGTAGAACTCCTTTTTAAAGTCATTCCTTCAGCTAAATGTATTGCTATACACTCCTGCAAATAATTCCACATCCTGTTCTGTAAGGCTATGTCTACACAGCACTGAATTCTCATCTGATTTTTTGTGCATTCAGTATTTAAAATCCGCTAAAAATCTGACTGTACTCAGAGCTGCGTATACCGCAATGAAAAATCTGTGCTGTAGTCTACTCGGACTCTGGTGGATTTTTAAACCTGCTGTATCTTCCGCAGGATTGCTGTTGGGATTCTTGTACATTTAATTTATGGGGCCGATGGCAAATCTGAAAACCGACCACAAATCTGCGGCAAATATCGCGGTCCAGCGATGTTAAAATGCCATTGGATTTTGGATGGCATTTTAACAGATGCTGTGTAGACATAGCCTAAGGTCTTGATAATGACTTTTTCAAAGAACACCGTGGCTTGACGCCAGGTAACTAAATATCTGTGTCTGGTTCACATTTGTGTTGGAACTTCTGTCCCAGATTCGATCACATCTGACAGGAAAGTAGTGCTGCATGTAAGTAGTAATGCAAGTGTTTGACACCATACCATAACCTGACAGACCCTATCTTAAGTCAATACACCCCCTTGAGCACCAGTAGTATCTACTGCACAATGGATCTGGCAGTGTTGTGGATTTTGTTTTAAAAGTGTAACCTGTGGCCATGTTCACACGGCTTATTTGGACATGGTTTTAGACAAGGTTTTCAGAGCGTTTCCGCTCCCAAAATCTCACCCAAAACCTCGCCTGAAATACACTTCTTCAGAAGAGTTTTTAGGTCATGTTTACACGGCGGGTTTGGCCGCGGGTTCAGCCACGGCCAAACCTCGTCCTGCCCTCGCCGCAAACTCGCGTCTCCCGATGCGGGTTTGCGGCGCGAGCGGTGGGCGTGGTCTCGGCGCGAGTGGGGCGTGGTTAGGGGCGCAGCTTGCGCCGAGGGTTTGCCGCCATGCAAATTAATAGCAGGGGCAAACCGCGCCGCGAGCTGCGGCCCAGCTGCGCACCACCCACGGCGCCACCACCGCGCAGTCACCGCGCAGAGCACTCCCTGTCAAGAATTGACAGGACAGTTCTCCACACGCGCGGGTCTGGCCGCGGCCCCGAAGCCGAGGCCAAACCCGCGGCGTGTGAATATTAACGCGGTTTCCCATAACAAACCATGTTAATAAACTAGACGCGATTTGGCTGCGGTTATGGCAGCGGAAACCGCGTTGGAACCCGCGGCCATAACCGCAGCCAAATCCGTCGTTTGAACGGGGCCTTAGAGGCATTTCTTGGCGAGGTTTTGGATCAGGTTTTGGATCAGGTTTTCGACGAGGATTTAACCCATACAAATTAATAGCCAGGACAAAAACCCACGCCCAAAACCACACCCAAAATGCGCCAAAACCTGCGACGAACCTGCGGCGACAACATGCTTCAAGACTTGACATGACACTTCTTTTTCAGTGCTTCCAAAGAAGCGTGTAAAACCTCGTCGTGTGTGAACTACAACGAGGTTTTACATAGGACTCAATTCAATTAACTGGGGGCATGTTGGAAGCGTGTTGGACAAGGTTTTGGGCGAGGGGCCGCTCCGAGAACCTCGTCCAAGACCTTGTCCACATACGCCGTGTGAACAAGCCCTATCTTAAACACATGAATAATGAATTGCCAAAATACAGGGCGTGGGCTATGGTTTAACTTTCTTTTACATATTTTTCTGGTACAGCATGTTCTTCTAAACAATGTTCAATTCTTTATTCCACAAGAAGATATTTGTAAGAAAAGGTATCCCCATGTGAAGCTGTCTGTCATCTTATTGTCCATTCTTAACATGTTTGTTCTGTTTATCAGTTGTAGAATCCAACCCATAAAATTCCAGTGGACAGGCTTATGTAATATGGCAGCCTGTCAGGCTTGGAACTAGACGTTAACTTCTCTCATTTCTTTTTCCCTCAGGAATCAGGTGGTAAAAGGTGAGAAGACGTCACATGAGGGAAAGACGGTTAAGAAGCAGTCCACCTATGACTACTGAGACAGCCTGGATGGAGTAATGTGACACCAAACATTTGCTGATTCAGAAGTCCGTAAGCAATAGTGTCTGCATAACAAAGACTATCAATGACCTGCATCTGCAGTGTATATGCCAAGAAAATCATTTCAAGGTCATTTCCCAGGTATTTCTTTGGTGCAACACATCATAAATCAAAAGGCGCATCTGGATGTCACACCAAGTCAAAACATAGCAGTGTTTTTTAGGAAATCTTTCAGATCACAAATATTAGCACTATACAGTACCCCTGAGAAATAGTAGCATCCTACTTGGAAAACACCCTTTGTATTCTTTTATTCAGTTGGGGAAGCTAGTGGTTAAGAAAAAGTCTAGAAGATATTTTTCTTCACTTCATTAGTTCATAGCTATGTTGAAGTACAAATTTAGCAGGTACGGATATGCGTTAGTCTTAATGTAATTGGTTACTCACAAACTGAGTTTCTGACTTGTGGGATATATTTTAACTATTTATTGAGAAATAGAATTTTACACATTGAAAATGAAATTTTACAGTTTTATATGTCAAGACTATAGATACAACCCATAAATTCCAGGGGATAAGCTTATGTAATATGGCAGCCTGTCATTCATGCAACTAGACATTATTGTTTCAAGCAACAGGGTGGCTTAGTGGTTAGAGCTATTCCCGTGCAGTGCTGGGCTCCTAGGTTCAAGTCCCACCAAGGACAACATTTGTATGTTCTTCCCATGTCTGTGTGGGTTTACTCCAGTTTCCCCCATATTTTAAAAAAATAAACAACAAATAATAGTTTCATCTGGGATTTAGGCTATTTCTCCACTGCACAGAATTATGATCGTATTCGTTTTTTAAAAGCGCCTAAGATACAATGGTTCCTGGAGCCCCATAGGCGGCAATAGAATAGACAAGCTGCAGTCTACACAGCTCGTTTTTTCTCTGCTTGTCTTTCGGTGGCAGTGTATCATACAAAATGTTGTATAATTCACCAGCGCTTTTAGTTTTCATGCCGTCTTCCCATTCAATACAACTGTATGGATGACGTAAAAAAAAAACCGAGAAGCGACTGTGTTTTTTATACAAAGCGTGACAAAAACCGCGGTCCTGCATCGGAAAAAAAACGGCCAATTTCAGGCCATTTTTTTGCCCGATGCAGTGGAGACATAGCCTTATACTATAATCCATAGTGGGGAGAGGGACCAATGTGAATAATGATCATTTCTGTACAGCACTGTTGTCACGTTCGCGCCATCTGGCTCTGGTGGCAGGCCACGGCCGCTGCGACCATAACTGCAGCTTGGCTTTATTTCATTTCTCTTAGTGTGAACTCTGTTTTCAAACCTTGGATTCTAATTGATTTCTGGCCAACGCCCGTGGCCAGGAACCTTCCAGCACTCTTGGGGTTAATCCGATCTCTTGGTGATTGACAGTTTCTGCTTCCTATCACTTCTGCTCTTCTTTCTCCCTTTCCCTATTTATAGTCACTGCTTCCTGCCTTCTGAGCCTGCTATATGGTTTACTCTCCCTATAGTTTGCTTGTACTTTCATTTGACTCTCTGTGCTACTCTGACCTTTGCTTGGATTCCAGTTATTCTTTGTCTCACGTTTTTGTACTACGCTGCCTGTTTGTTGCTAACTTGGCCTGCCAGACTACTCTTGCTTGTTCTGTTTGTTTGTCTCTGTCTGTGTTTTAACCTGGCTCAGTGCAGTTATCAGTCATCTGGTTGGGGCCGACCTATTAAGGAGTCGGGTTCCCCAAAAGGCAGGGACAGAGGCTGGGACCAGTGTCAGGGCCTCACTTGTCTGTGTTTCTGTGCGTTTCTCTGACAGTCCCTGACAGCTGTGGAATATAAAAGCACTATAGAAATGAATAAAATAATATTATTAATAATACTAGACAATATTAACTTAATTTTAGTATTTAACACTCTCCATCATTTTTGTTTTATAACATAGATAGTATACTCAGTGGCCACTGTATTAGATAGCACTTTGAGTAATTGAGCATCTGAATGTCATTTTGTGCCTTTACTCCGACTTTTCAATAAAGCTTTTTCTACTTATTGGAGGACGCTGGATCACCTCTTGTTCATTCATAGTACAAGTCATGTTTTTATCACATACAGAAATACAAGTGCAATCATATTATGATTATCAAAAGCTTTTATTGACAGTTAGAATGAGTTAATGCAGCAAGTCAATATTTGCAGTGTTGACCCTTCTTCTTCAGGACCTCTGCAATTCTCCCTGGCATGCTCTCAATCAACTTCTGGACCAAATCCTGACTGATAGCAGTCCATTCTTGCACAATCAATGCTTGCATTTTGTCACAATTTGTTGGTTTTTGTTTGTCCACCCGTCTCTTGATGATTGACCACAAGTTCTCAATGGGATTAAGATCTGGGGAGTTTCCAGGCCATGGACCCAAAATCTCTATGTTTGGTTCCCTGAGCCATTTAGTTATAACCTTTGCTTTATGGCAAGGTGCTCCATCATGCTGCAAAAGGCAGTGTTGATCACCAAACTGCTCTGGGACGGTTGGGAGACGTTGCTCTTGGCGGACAGTCTGGTACCATTCTTTATTCATGGATGTGTTTTTAGGCAAGACTGTTAGAGAGCCGATTCCCTTGGCTGAGAAGCAACCCCACACATGAATGGTTTCTGGATGCTTTACAGTTGGCATGAGACAAGACTGGTGGTATCGCTCACCTTGTCTTCTTCAAACAAGCTGTTTTCCAGATGTTCCAAACATTCGGAAAGGGGATTCATCAGAGAAAATGACTTTACCCCAGTACTCACAGTCCCACTCCTATACCTTTGGCAGAATATCAGTCTGTCCCTGATTTTTTCTGCAGAGAAGTGGCTTCTTTGCTGCCCTCCTTGACACCAGGCCTTGCTCCATGAGTCTCTGCCTCACAGTGCGTGCAGATGCACTCACACCTGCCTGCTGCCATTCCTGAGCAAGCTCTGCACTGCTGGTAGCCCGATTCCGAAGCTGAAACACTTTTAGGAGACGGTCCTGGCGCTTGCTGGTCTTTCTTGGGCGCCCTGGAGCCTTTTTGGCAACAATGGAACCTCTCTCTTTTAATTCCTTGATGATGCGATAGATTGTTGACTGAGGTGCAATCTTTCTAGCTGCGATACTATTCCCTGTTAGGCCAGTTTTGTGCAGTGCAATGATAACTGCACGTGTTTTCTTTAGAGATAACCAT
This sequence comes from Phyllomedusa bahiana, assembly GCA_025379985.1. Taxonomy (NCBI): domain Eukaryota; kingdom Metazoa; phylum Chordata; class Amphibia; order Anura; family Hylidae; genus Phyllomedusa; species Phyllomedusa bahiana. The sequence goes on from JAODAL010006770.1 coordinate 126,895, forward strand.
GTTAACAGAAGAGAAACAATGATGCCAAGCACCAGCCTCCTTTTAAAGTGTCCAGTGGTGTGATTCTTACTTAGTCATGACAGATTGATTTCCAGCCCTGTCCTCATCAACACCCACACCTCTGTTAATGGAGCAATCACTGAAACGATGTTAGCTGGTCCTTTTAAGGCAGGCCTGCAATGAAGTTGAAATGTGTTTAGGGGGAAAAAGTTCATTTTCTAGGCAACTATTGACTTTTCAATTAATTGTTGTTAAGCTGATCACTCTTTATAACATTCTGGAGTATATGCAAATTGCCGTAGACTTTGTAAAAATTAACATTTGTATCATTCTCAAAACTTTTGGCCATGACTATACACTGTCTCTCTGGATCCGTGCAGCCTCTTCACTGGTGAGCTGGATTTATTGTTCACATTTACTTAATTGAGTAAGGTGAAGAAATCTTTGTTCTCAGGACAGCTGACATTTTTTGTGCCATTAATTTACCAAGTTAAAGGAAACAAATTTGATTCATATTAGCCTGATAACATCACACAGTTTTTGAAGAATTGTTGTCTTCCCGTCTAAAGGTGGGGCTTCACTGGATGGAGATCTGTGCAGCCACAGGAGTACACTAGAATCACAGTCATGTTTGTGGAACCGAAAAAGATAAAAATAGTCAGACCTCCAAACAATGTGAAATAAATGGCCCAGGTGCCTAATAATTGTGATTAATTTTGGAGTGCTTACTGTTTGTCCCTGTTGATCGGCATAAATTTGTGACACCTTACCTTGTCCACCTTACCTTGTCCTTCTCAAAGATGCAGTTCTTTAGCATTGCTCTTCAAGGCTGTGTAATAACCATGAAGTGTACAACTGTTTTTTAGATCATCAATAAGGGGAACCTGACGGTTGGTTTATGCTGCCCTATCTGAGAGCAGAATGTGATAGAGGGAGATAAGCTGAGTTCTGTGATATATAGGTTTGTATGATTTGGAGCTGGACTTCTGAAAAAAAACAGAGAAAATCTTGACCATCTGACCCCTCCCACATAAAGTGATTGACAGCTTTTTCTGTGTGATGACCCAAGGGAGCAGTGGAGATGATGGGGGTTGTTGTTCTTATGCCACAGTGGCCTTTCCTTCACACAACACTCCCTTACGTTTCTAGGACCAACAAACTGAAAATGTAGGGTGAATGCTGAAGGTGGAGACAGAATCCAATGACTAGCATACAAAAAAATTTGAGAAAATTATTGGACGAGGGAGTGTAGTTGGGTGTCCTGAATGATAAACAGAGAAAATATTTAGATATAGATAATGCTCAAATACCTATACTCTATGGAGTACCCAAACTTCACAAAGATCAATTTCCTCCAAAAATGCGTCCAATAGTTTCCAGTAATAACAGCTTATTGGAAAGATTAAGTAATTTTGTAGATAAATACCTCCAGCCACTAGTATGTACTGTCCCGGGATATTTAAAAGATAGAGCTTCGGTACTGCAAGCATTTCAAGAGTTCACCTGGTCCAAAAATTATACATGGTTGGGATTGGATGTAGTAAGCTTATATTCCAATATTCCCCAAGATCTAGTTTTGCCAGCCATAGAATATCATCTGAATAAATTTAGCCAATATGGCGAGGGTCTTAATTTGTTTCTTTTGGAAAGCATAGAATTCCTAGTAAAAAATAATTTTTTCAGATTTGATGACACTTACTACATCCAGTTGTAAGGGGTTTCCTATGGGTGCGACATCCTCGCCATCCATAGCAAACTTATATATGGCATGGTGGGACACCATTATGTTCAGTTTGTAATCCTTTTTTCTCACGTTGCTCGGGTATGGGCCTACATGATATCCTTATAGTTTGGGGGTCACGATGTGGCGTCCAACCGGGGTTCATACAGTAAACTTTCCAATTCTGTAATTTGAGTTTCCCCACAATATCATGAACAAAACCCCCTTTCCTTGACATCTGCTAAAAGGAGATTTGGATAAATCCAAGGTAAAGAAAAACCCTTTGTACCGAAAGCCCTAATGGTAAAATACAAAACTTAGAGCGGATATCCATTCACACCATACTTTGAATCAAAACCACTAGGGGAGCTAAAAAAGAGCAAAAAGAGCATGCACAGCACATAGATTTTCAAAAAAAAAAAAATTTGGAAAACTAATTGACTAAAAGAGGATATAAAGTACACAAAAAAAAGAGCTTAAAAAAATAGAAAATAGAAACAAAGAGATTGTTAAACCTAACAAAAAAAAAAACAAAAGGAAGAATAAAGTGAGAAACATATTTTCTTCTCTACCCCATAAACACCAACTTTGAGGACAAAAAAGGGAAAATATTTTATAAAAAAAAAATAACTTAAGGGGAAAAATTAGCAAGTATAATAATAGAGGGTACGATCAACCCCAAAAAAAAATGTAACTATTGGGAATGAAATAAAATTAATGATTTTTGCAGTAAAAAACAAAAAAAAAATGTGGTTTTCCCCGAAGGGTTTTTCCCGGGAGGTAGGGATGCAAAGTATCCGATAAAAACCAAAAATTTAAAGATAAAAAGAAATTATTACGATCAAAAAGAATATCAAAAAAAGGGATTCATTAAAAATTTTGAAACCCGATCAGTGGTAACGGGATCATTGCAAATCCTGTGTCTTTTGTATGTGGCATAGCATAAGAAACTAAAGAACCTATAGCGAAAAAATTAATGATATTAAAAAGGGCAAAAACTTTTTGGGGCGGTCAAAAAACTTTTTTAAAAAAAAAACCAAGGGAATAAGCAGAGTTTTGATTTTTTTAGGTATAGAAAAGTGGGGCAAAACGGAAAAGGAGGGATTGGGCAAAGAAAGGGCACAAAAAAGGATATTGGTTCCCGGAAATTTCAGACAAGGCACCAGCAGGAAAGAACCCCGCAACGTTTAGCATAAATACCAATAAGTTTGTGCAAAGGGTTATCATTGAAAAAGTATACATCTCATATAGAGGTTATAATTTTGAGATTAAATTTGAGATTTTCAAAGGAATTATGTTTTTTAAAGTTGTTTTAAATTTAAAAAAAAAGGGATGTTTCTATGTGAGAAACAGGGAAACCTCCCTATTTAAAACTAGGAAAAATTTGTATTTGGCCCCGGAACAAGGGGAATTTTGTACCCAAACGCTCGGTTTTTTTGCCTATTTTTATCTTTGCTTGGAGTATTTAATAAAATTCAAGTTTTTACGTACGCTGGATCCACCCGCATTATTTTCATGTTTCATGAATTGCCCAAACCCCCGGCTGAGGGCTAGGGGTCCGTGCTGCATCGTATAGGAAACAAGCGGAGGGGTGCCAGGTGCAAGATCTCAATCAAGTAGCCGGGGTTTCCTGTGCTTCTGTTTGTTGTTTAAGGTGGTATTGGAGTTCCTCTTTAAATATTTCCTCTGGGACACACTTTATACAGGTGGTAGCCTCACTGTCCTGAAGTTGTTAAACTGAGGTATTCGTGATGTTTTGCAGCAAAAAGAGATAGGAGACTAAATGGAGTTCAAATAAAAAACGCAGCTCTTTACTCCAAGAAGTGTTGAACCTGGAACACCTTCTTTGCAAAAACATATAACAGTCCCTTTTAAAAAAGGATGGCCCTGTTTCATATAGCATTTGAAATGTAATACTCTTCGGAGCATCATGCTCGCCCCCCTCTTTGGGCCGTGACTGCAGGAC